>CAAE01011466.1:16881-29502 GCA_000180735.1 Tetraodon nigroviridis | reverse complement strand
GTGTGTGTGTGTGTGTGTTTTTCCTTGTACAGTTTGTATAATGACAATGAAAACCATCTTCTGACTTCATCATCACTGATGAATAAAATGAATTTTAACCTTGTTCGGATGCGAAACGAAACCAAGCTCAGAAAATGCCGCTGACATTTCTGACCCCTGTGACGCTTTTACTGATGGACACCTGGGGGGAGTGTCCTATGGCTGTCACATGGCCTCCTTTTTAGCCTCCCGTTGAGCCTCCTTCTTGCGGGCTCATTTATTTCGTAAAGAAGCCTTGTGAATTTACGTTCTGTGGGAAATGGATGGATGGATGATTGAGTCTAAGTGGAACGGTTCACATGTCCTCAACTGAAGCGACACGTTGATGATAAAACAGATGATAGAAACAGACTCATCCCAGATGTGTCTGATGTTCTGTTTTATTCATCCTGACGCGGTCTTTACCATTCATTTAATGTGTTCCAGAAATGTGTTCTAAAGTCTAAACAGGAGGAAAAGACTGGAAGAACATGGAATCCTTCTCATTCTTGGTTTCTGGAATACGTCTGATATCAGAGGTGACTTCCCAGGCTGCTCATCAAAACCCTTCACACACATTCATGAGCTAAAATCAAGCACCAGAAGCAATTGAGGGTTCATTATGGTGCTCAAGGGCTCTCTCTGGAGCCCAAGAGTTTCCTCGGTGTTTGATGGAAGTGATCAAATCAGTGACCTTTGGATCACAAGCATGACTGTTACAGCGCCCGAGATACGGCGAGCCTCGCTCCCGTCTGATCACCAAATTACGCAGTGTGATCATAGAAATCCAAAGTTTTTTTATTCGCCAATGGCGCCGTGCAACTACGAGGTTCAGTAGAGGCGAAAGGTGTGTGTGTGTGGTTCCGTGTGCTGTCCTGGGTCCGTGCACGGGCTCTTAATGGTGTCTTGTACCTGATCTGTCCTGTTTAAGAGGGTTTATGAAGAAAAAACATTTTCATGGTTTTTATAATCATGACTCTTTGGCACCATTTAAAATATGATACAAAGTTAAAATATAATAATTATTAAATGGTGGAAACACTTTTTCACTCTAGACTAGCGGCCTGTTCTGCCTCTCTGCTGTGGTGACTGTTGAAAGCAGCAAAACGGAAGGACTGACTAATGCACACTTCCTAATTTTGGCCTCACGCAGCACAACAACAACAACAACAACAACAACAACAACAACAACATAAAGACAAAATGAGTCTGGTACTTTAACAATAACGACCCCTCATTTGTCAAATTAGGACAGCCGGTGGCCCACAGAATATAAAGCAAATATATTTGTCCACAGTGAAAATAGACATGGAATTATTCACCTTTAAAAATGTAGTTTTTCTGCATTATCGCTGCAATTTTAAATATCATCAACATATAGAAATGAAACTACAACACAATCTAGATATTTGGAGAAGAAATTCTAAAAAAAAATACCACTGTCTATTAAAGCCATTAGTCCATGGTCATTTGAGATTTTTTTTTTTTCAGCTCAGATTTAATCTCAGTCCAACAGTTCAGTTTCACTAATCCTGGACGGCTGTGGGAAGATTTATTTAATCCACATTTACACGGTTCCCTAATTATTTCACTCGTCCAGCAGGTCCGAATTAAGAGAGAGATTGCACCTGTATAGAAATATTTTTTTATAAATCCCATTTTGAGCGCTCGGTTCATGCGCCCGTTTTTACGCACCGCTCTGCGCATCCACGCCTGATCCGCGCTTTGTGGAAGGCAAAAAACTTTGCCTCAGCAGCCTCGGCGCCGTGTTGGTGCGTGTGTGCGTGCGTGCCCGTGCGTGTGCTGCCGTCCTACCTGTTCGCTGCAGCGTGGTTCTCCCACACGCGCCATCTCCGCGGCTCCGTCCGCAGCTGCGTCCTCAGCGGCCAGATCAGCTCCGGGAAAACCAGCAGCTGGACGGAAAAACAAGAAACCCAGGATTCGGACCAGCAACTCGGAGGAAAAGTTGCTCTGCGACTGGCGTCAAATGGCCGGGAGGTACTTCTGCTGAAGGCAACAGCGTTCGCCGCTCAGAAATATCGCTCATGTGCCGGCGGACCGGCGCACCGAGCATTATAGGTGCGCGCGTGTGTGGGTGTGCGTGTGAGAACAGTAGTAAACTGTGTGTGGCATAGAGCGAGAGAGAGAGAGGGAGAGAGGGAGAGAGGGAGAGAGGGAGAGAGAGAGGGAGAGAGGGAGAGCGAATCAGCTCATCTCCTCCCGGTAAAAGATGATGACTCGCCAAGCGAGAAACGAAGTGCTGGGGACTCCCCGCTGCGCCCCGGAGTGACGCGTCTGTCGTCACAGCCGCGCGCGCGCGTGTGTGCGTGTGTGGGGGGGGGGGGGGGGGCGGTCAGGGGCTGCGGGCGTAAAGCGGGGGTGTTTTCCCGTGATCGGGAAGCTTCACTCCGAATGCGTGATGCTGGAGCTCAAAGCAAAGAGGGAAAGTTCCGCTTCGGGATCGGGAGACTTTGCTATTGCACACGTGGTTTTGGAGGCGGATAAAGAGGCTTTTTGTTTCTCTAAGTATTGTTGGAGGTGACCATCATATTTATTTTTTTGTTGGCACAGTAATGTTGAATTTTCAATTCTAATTCTTCTACTAATAAAAACGATTTAAATTTACAGTAATGCACTTTCAATTACCATAAACAAGAATCTGCCAAAAAAGTAAACGCAAAATAGAGTCAGAATAAAAACAAAAAATGACATTTCTGAAAAAAAAAAGAATAAAAAATGACAAACTACAAAAGCCCCAACCAAAAAAAAAAAAAAACCCAACAACAACAAAAAACCCCACAAAAGAATATTTAATGACAGCTTGTTTGAGCAGAGACCAGTAGGTGGGCTGCATGGAGCCCGAAGGGTTGATGGAGGACGCGTTTAAACTCCAACATTGTACAGGACGAGAGGCCTGGGGAAAATGGGCTCCCACTTGTGTTTTCCTGCTAAGAGGCGAGATGCACGCCTGGCTTGTGTCAGCGTAAAGTGCACGGCAACACTCCAGCTGAGTGCTAACAGCATGAATAAGGTGCTCAAACATGGTGAAGGATGAAATAGGCTTCACCACGGATGGTCAGCTTAATTGCTAAAAGCAAGATTGGACAAAGTTGATCTGTTGGCGTGGTTAAAACATGCTAAACATAATGAGCCCTCCTCCCCGCCGATAAGCGAGTCAGGATTTCACAGACGGTCGGAGAAAAAGCAGAACAAAAAACCACAGAGGCAAAGATACCTGAGACACGGAGGCACCAGCCTGAGTTCTGCTTAGCTTCTGTTTTAAAAACTGAGAAAATGTTCAAAGGGATCTTGAATTTAAATGTTGGATGGAATCAACGCTGCAAAACATGTTAGCCAAAACTAGCAGCAGAGAGCAGCCGTTTTTTACCATCTTGATCACCTGAGGCCACAGGATTTAAAAAAAAAAAGAAAAAAAAAAGCCTAAACTGAGTGACAATTTTATTACAGGAAGGTTAATTTGATTTGAGTTGACTCTGGCGAAAGAAGCAGACATGTTCACAGCTAGCGAGACCTCACCCAGTAGATCCGAGTCCGACTGGCTGACATGCTGACACCTCACACTGAGGGACATTCTTCAAGGAAAATCATGCTGATTTATGCCTCCCGTTGGTCAAAGAGCTAGGTCCTTGGAGGAAAAAAGGAAAAGGGAAATGAAAGGATGAAAATGGGGGAAAAGAACAATGGAGAAGCTAACAGGAACCTAGCATGAATATTAAAAAAAAAACAAACAAAAAAGTGAGGATGTGACACAGAACTTTAGAGCATTAAGGACCCTTCTGTGCACATGAATACGCAGGTGGTCCCCCTCTCTCTTTCTCTTTCTTTCTGTCGCTCGCTCCCTCTCTCTCTCTCTCACACACACACACACGCACACATACGCACGCGCGCACACACACACACACACACACACACACACCCCCCTCATGTCCTGTGGTCAGCCTGTGTCTACTGCGGCTCACAAAGGAATAGGACAGATGTTTATTCAAGTGGAACCAAAAGTGGTCAGTTTGTGTGTGTTGTCCAACTTTCTACACACACGCGCACAAACCCACTCACACACACACACACACACACACACACACACACACACACACACACACACACACACACACACACACACACACTCACACACACACAATTTTTTAGCCATTCTGTGGTCAAAGACGCATCTGAATTTTAGTTGGTTTCTAACAAATCAGCATCTCAGGGATCTTTGTTCCTGTTGTAAAAGATTAGTCGTTTTTTTTTTTTTCCTCTCTAGGCCAGCCAGTGGGCATCTTTCTGGACTGGGCGAGCAAACTGAAAAATCAGCAGGTATGGAGAGAACAAATAAGCCCCAACCACACAAACTGGACCTGGAATAAGTGTGAATGTCCAAAGCAATCAGCCTGACTTCCTGCTTTTGTCCACAGAAATTCTCCTTTTCCTCCATTTCCATCAAAAACATGGCGGAGGGCGGAAGTGCGGAACACCGCAGATGTGTTTTTAACCAGTCAGCGTTCTTTGACACACAGCCCCACCTCCCAGGATTCCTGGGAACGTAGAAAGCACCGCCCCCAGGGTTGATTGTGGGGGTGGCAGTGGTCAGGTGGCAAGCTGGGCCCGCTTTCCTGGTGCAGACCAGGCACTCCCACATCTCCAGCCTGGACCTTCAGGTGATTCCAGGTGGTTTAGGACTGCTCTGGAGCACACACTCCCCACGATGGCCTGATTAGCCAATCCCAGGTTGTTTTTCATGGTCTATTGTGTGCTTACTGCTGAAAGAGGCTAATGAGAAGCTAAATGTGACCCAGCGAGCAGCGGAAGAGGCAAAAGGCCACGACTAGTGGTTCAACGCTGTAAACCAAACTAATAATTAAAAAAAAAAGGTTTAAGTTATTTACAACTTTTACAGCAGAAAAGGGGAAGTTTGGGCTTTAGAGAGGCTAAAACAGGTGGTTTGCTAACAAAAAGAAAGCATCTACAAGCAAGGACAAATATAAACACCTTCAAATGTAGTTTATCATCAAAATATTTCAACTTTCCGAGGAAAAAAAAAGAAAGCTTCAGGTTGTGCCTTTGGATAAAAATTTGGGCTCTGCAGCGGCTGAATGACAGAGTAGCAAAGTAGAAGGTCAAATGAAGAAGCTGACATTTACACTGCAGGGAATCCTCACACTCTCACAGCGTCACAGGCCTGGTAAATGTGCCCCGTTTTCACCAGATAATTATCTTTTAATTGCTGTTCCTTTCTTCCCCCCTTTCCTAGCGCGGCGCTTGCCGACGTCGTTCACACCGTGTTAAATCTCTCTGTCCCTAAAAGTCAGAGTGCGCCAGCTGAGACGGTGCCACGGCGGGTGCGGACCGGCGCAGATCTTCCAGCTCCTTGTGTGCGCCATTTGACACGCTAAATGGTACACAAGTGGAAGGCACTGCAGCCGGACAAAAGGTCAGAAGACGAGAACAGAGGAAACACAAAGGCGAAGCAGTCAAGCTAGATGATGACTCTGTCAGAGCGGATGCGTCACTGCAGCACTCTTTCATCCCTGATGGACAGAACACTTATAAAGGGTGCATCACCTGTCCCGTGCATTTGTCTTTACAGCTTTGCTTAATTGTTCTGTGTGCATCTAAAGTCTTTTTCCTCTCCAAGTGAGGAAAAATCATTCTGCTGGAATATGCAACCTCCCCATTTTTCTCTTCCCCCCCCCCCCCCATCATTAACTAAACAGCCAATGAAAGAGGAGGGAAAATAAAAAAAGCCAGAAGAATCAAGAGGATTGTCAGGAAGAAAGAATGGATGGATGAACAAAAACAGCCCCGCAATAAAACAACTATAAGAATAGACATTGCTCCAGGAACTCCAGAGATTTGTTGTGAATGCCAAATGTCAGCTCTGCATCTCCAAAGCTTTAGTTTGTCCCAGTTTGGGGGCAAAATGCAGCACTAAATAGCTTCATCCCAGACATTTATAAAAGGGGAAAACAGAACAGACCAACCCAGATTACTGACCCATCTAGAATAAAGGAGACCTTTGAGTGCACACAAAAGACCTCCGATCAGGAGGCAGCTGGTTCACGCCGCTCTGCCTTTTGTAGTTATTTATCTCTCCTGACTCAATTTTAGAGCTTTGTGGTAGCAACAGTGTGAGTTCTGGAGTGTGTGGAGGTCAGTTGTCATGAACAAAAGCAGGTTTTTATGCCTGAATACAGACAAAAAAAACATGCAGATTGAATTTCATTAAGCTCCAAAAAGTCTAATTTTTAAGTTACCGTATTTTTTCCAACAAACATTTTGCTGCCTGGTAACTTCTTGTTGTTCACTAAAAGCTTATGGTTGTGAAATCAGTTACATATATGAGTTATTAATGTTTGAAATATTATGCTAACCACCTTTAAGACACTGTGGCCTTGTTGAAGAGACGCAGAGAAGAAGAGCTTCCCCCGCCAGCCCGTCTTCATCTTTAAAAGGAGAAAATGTCCAGTCCGTTGGCCTCCTGCTATCTTTACTCGTCAGGCAGAGTCGGCTATCTGTGGGACAGCCACTGCTGGGTCGCCCAGGGCAACATTTCTGCACAAAGTCGGGCTAAAAATGACCTCTTTTACTGGGTTGCCATCAGAAACTCATTTTCCTGAGGACCAGGACCAAATAGATGGTTATGAAGGTCACAATGATCCACATAATTTCATGATAGACAGATGCTGATCTGCTGGAGGACAATCACAAGCCGTGAGATAAATTACGCTCTCCAAGATAATCAAGTAGAGGAGGAGCAGGGAGTGGAACAGACAAAGAACAAACTATATCCCACGCGTTCTCTCTTTCACACACACACACACACACTCACGTTGTGGTATTGTTGTGTTGCCTCTACCAGCGTGGGCTTCAGAACCTCCTCCTTCATCACATCACACCTGTCCTGCAGCAGCTCTGCTATATAAATTCTGTATCATCTATAAAATCTTTCTTCCTAAAACAAGCTAGTACCTCCGTGTCGGTCTGATGCGCTCCACATCCACACACCACGGGGTCGAGCACCTCTGGAGCTCCACCGCAGGATGCTAAACGCTCTGAAATCATTGCTTCGTTCACTCCAAACACTTCTTTCAAACATTCTTGGTTCCACCTTCTTGAAGGAAAAGCCCAGACTTCGTCCAAGTCTTCCAGGGGGTCCTGTGGTGCCCACCAGGTCAGCTGGGAAACCTGGGCCCTCCAGCCTGACCTGGGTCGTCCCCCTGGCTCTCTTTCCAGGCAGACATCCAGGAGGCATCCTAACCAAGCTGTAGATTTATTTTTTGTATTTATTTAATTTGACATTTGCCTTTGATTTGTTTTTTACGGTAACCCTGATGGTCCCAGAAGGCACCAATTTACACAAAACGGACCATCACCTTCACCAAGGATGCCGGCTTCGGTCTAATAGCAAAATAACTCAGAAAGTTTTCATGTAATTGACAGGGAATGCTGATAAAGGGACACGGAACGGATGATTTACTATGGGGGATGTTTCAGATTACCATCTGGGCCAGGAGTTATTTGAAGACTACGTAATCATAAGAGCAGAAGGGTGCTGCTTGGAGGAGGTCTGCACTCCTCCAGTGCTTTTCTAGTTTTATCTGTGAAGAAGCTTGTGGGGTCCAGGAGAGGGAATATTTGGCTCCACGCCGCTGTGACTCGTCGTCAGCCTGGCTCCGGCGCTGAAAAGAAACCTGGGGTGGTTGTTGTTTTCCTCCTTTAGAAGAATAATAGGCAGTTCTCCCCTTACAGAGGCTGTTTTAAAAACATCAGACTGTCCTTCCAGGCTAGACGGCTTTGGTTCAGTTTGAACAAACACCACATCTCTTGCATCCTTTGTGCAGCCCTGAATCTGAATCGTAACAAAGAACAAGCCTCCCAAGGTTCACTCCCTTCAAGGGTGCTACCAAAAAATGAGTTGACCTCTGGAGGACTATGAGTGACGTTATTAGTCCCTGTTGTTCAGACTGGTGGCAGTCCGGAAAAGGTTCACTTCTTTAGATTCATCTGATCAGGGATATAAACAGGGAGTTTGATGCCAGCTGGATTGGAGAGTGGACACAAAGAGAAAACCACTGATTTTTTAATTCATTTCTTTTTTCCTATAAAATATAAAAAAGTGGATGTCTTGATACATTTGTGTCCATCAACCTAGACTGCCCAAGCTAATGGACTATTACATCTGAAAGCAGCTCTTTCAGTCCCATCCAGATGACTGACAAACTGGGTAAAAAGAGCACAACTAAAACGGGAAAAGACAGGGAAAATGTTCCATAAAAACATGCAAAAGTACTTCAATCACAGCAGCCTGGAGAGCAGCGACGATCAAGGAAACCAGGCAGTCGTGAGAGAGCTTCCTGTCGTCATGGAAGTTATGGCACAGACGACCGTTTCATTCTCCACTAAAATATACCAAATACGCGATGAAGTGAAATATCATTTCATCACATTTAGAACACTCGGAGTGCCTGTTTTCACCTCTAATTCAACAAATATAAATTCCCATAATTACATAGCCTCCTTTTAGGGATTCTTAATGTATTATTTTACTTTGTGAGATTTTTCCAATGTACAGTAGAGATTCTAAATAGTGACTGGAGAATATTTAGTCTTGATATAAAGGCAATAAACCACGTGAGCTTCAAACCCAGCGTTTGGGTCCTTTCTGCTACATCCGAGTCCCTGAACCTGGACTCAAACCTGTAGCTGTTTCTCAGCCCTGTTTACTGGCTGCGATAAATGCAAACGTGCAAGGGAATAACGCAGGGTCGACACGCTCTTTCACTTTTTTGTCCTTGAGCATTTCTGGATCTCGCTATGTTCCCAACAACAGCTTTGCGGACATTTTAAGACAATGGCTGATGCAAAGTCATTAGATAAAACTGTACTTTTAATAATGAAACAAAGCAGAACAGCAAAATAATTCAGAAGGAAACAGGGGTTCCTTCTGCACACATCAGAATTCTGATTTAACGACGCCTTCAGAGGTTTGAGTCTCAGGTACTAAAGAGCATCAGGGTTGTCTCTGCAGCACCGCTGCTGACCCAGTTTGTGCTCTACGTATGGACGCATGTATGTTTTTATGTATGTCGTAGACAAATAAGCACCAGAGGGGCTGTCTCTGTCTCTCTCTCTCTCTGATTCCGGTAGAAAATGGCCATTTTGTGAGTATGACAGACTTGTTTTTGGAATAAACAACATGTTTTGTTGTGTGGAGATGTGTTACCGTTATAAATGAACCTCTGAAGCCCCAGAGCTTCCAAACACTCATTAATCAAATTGTGACAAAGTGGCTAATCATGCAACAGTAGATTACAGCCTGACAAAGAGAGATGACACACGAAAAAGCGAGCATTAATTGAAACACTTGCACATTTACACATATGATCGGAAAGAGGAAAAATGCATTAATTTACACCTCCGTTCTCTCAGCCAGCTGACTTTTGTGAATCAGTGCAAACGTGTTCCAAGGTTAGTGTTCAGAGAACAGTTTACAGATCTAACCATGTGTTTAACAGTCATCCCTAGTGTTTCTCCCCCCAGTATTCTATGAATTTCAGCTGCTAAATCAATGCAAATTACACAAACTGGCCTTAGAGTGTGAAGGAAAAGGAAAGAAAAATCTGTTCTTACCTGTCTGTTGTTTTGGAGAGGTGGGGAAAATAGCAAGTGTGACAGATTTTGCAGATGGTAAGGAATTATTTATAGCTGTGAAAGCAAAATGAAACATAAAAGATGACAGTTAGAGTTGGAGATGGTGAGACAGAAGTAAGTCCTCACAGTCAGTATCAGGGAAAAAAGAATTCATCAGTGTCACTTTGTCCCAGTAAAGTAACTGGCTCCAGGACACCAGGAACTGGTGCGGTTGCGTTTGCTGCACAAACCTGCAGCCACATGAAAAAGGAAAACAATTTCATAGCTTTCTATCAGCGACAGAAAGGGCAGATGCTGGAACAAAGCGTGGGTAGAGTGAAGTCATGAGGTGAAAGCAGAGGCTCCCTGTCCTGCTCTCTCCTGTTGTGCTCTGTCATGCAGCCTTTGCTGACCATCGTATATACGAGGCCCTCCAAAATGAGCGGTCATGGGAAACGCAGTAGGCAGTGCACCGTCTCCACGGAGCGACCCAGCTCTGCCAGACCCCCCATGGTTGATCAGTGTCTGTCTGTCTGATTCTGTTCCATGGCGTCCTATCAGCCACCCAGAGAAGTGCTTGATGCATGCAGCAAAAGAACCAGGTGGTTGACTGGTGCAGGCAGACGGTCGCCATGTTATTTCTTTTTGAATCTACATGTGAAATTTAAGAGAACTGCTGGGATTCTACGCTAACTGACACACAGCACAGAAAATCCTATTTTTTAGTTCTATTAAATCACAACAGAAAATTTTTGCCTATTTTTCGCCTATTTTGTAACAAAAAAAACCAATTGGCATTTCACAGAGATGGGGACAAATCTTATAGTTGGCATCGGGAGCTGAAGCTAAATCGTCATGTCCACACTGGTAAAATCATTCTTCTTGGATTGCAGATGTATTTATTCTTTAGCCTGTTTATACAACTACTCTGTGCTGGTAATATATAAACTGTAGGAGGTCTTTATATGCTACAACAGGCAGAACATGTGTGCCATTTGGACGTCTCAGACAGCTTTCCCACTTGCAGCCTCTCCCTCACTGATCTTGGACGTGTTTCCCTCTCGGGGGACTAATAAAGAATCTTTTCCTCCTTCTAAGTTTAGAGGAGCTTGGGGGAAATGCAGGAAACCTCTGGTCATATTGAAATGATGTTTTTGGGTTCGAGTACAAGCGTTAGCCAGGTTAGCTCAGGCTGGAATCTCATCCCACCTCCACTCACATGGCTGCTAGGTTAAATAACACCTGAGCAGCTCTTTAACTTGCTATATTAAAATTCCACAAGTTGGTTACAGACTTAGCTCAAACACAGAAAAAACATGACAGGGCTCGTGTTGGCTGTCAGCAGGCAACAAGCTCTTTGCTGACGGCCTCGTTTTCTTTTAACCTTTATGGGATTTGAGCATTTTATTAAAGCTGTTTCACTACACTCATAAAGCCAAAGAACTGTTGGGCATAGCGACAAATTACACTCATAGCTCAGTGTACTGATCCTTTTGGATATTATATTTCTGTTGAGGTTAGCGAGGCTATAAACAGGACTGGAATTTTCATTGTCTGCTTTAAACTTTTTAATAAAACAACATTGTGAATCTTAAGGATTATTTCAATGTTGCAAAAGTGGTTTAGTTTCTACTTTGTTCTTGACATGAAGCCTGCTGCAGACCTCAGGAGATCACGCAGATGTTGATTCCAAACCTGGCGCGTTTGTTTTAGTCCGGAAGCGCTAAATTAGTGATTTGGAATTCCGGAAACGAAGCGAATTCTGGGTCAGGACAACTGCGTTTGAGACCTCGCAGCTCTTCTCTCAGCTGAAGTGATGCGCAGGATCTCAGCTCTGCGAGGTTTTCTGTGCATGTATAGTTCTCTAAATCCCAACGTTCAGTGTGTGACGGTGGGATGGGATGGGATGGCCTGCTTACTGGCTTGATTGATTGGGACAAGCGCTTGGAGGTAACATTCCATATAACATATTGGAACTGCTAGTTCTTCCGGCCTACTTATGGTGCAGCTCCTGCGTGTGCCATTTGTTTGTTTTTTAAAATACCAAGGCAAACATAAACAGTCATAAATCTTCTATAAAGAACAAAGCAAATAATTCCCAGGAGAACTAATGTTTCAGGTTATTAAAGGGAAGCCATCCAGCGGGCCTTACGGTAATTGGCAAATGTTGAAGCATCGTCCCAATTTAACAGCCATGTTCAGGTCCCCATCACCTCCCCTGATATGAGGGCAGAAGTGTGCAGTAAAGAATCGTTTAATCAAATCTTTACGAACAGACAAAGAAGCAAATGGGTTTAAACGCCATTAGTGGGAAAAAAAGGAATAATCTATTTGAGTGTTTCTATGAAAGTCGCTGTTAAATGTGATTGGGCACTTGTCAACAAGTGGGATGATTGCCTGTGAAGTATTTTCTGTGGTTATCAAGGCTTTAGGTAACAACACTTTCAACCTCTAATGCAGCCTGAGGAGGTCCTTTAATACACACCAGCGTTTATTCCCCCACAGCGAGGACAAAGTCGTACTTCCCTCACATGCTGCATACATTGGCCACATCCAGTCTTCTACCAAATGAGAGTAAAAATAAATGTGTCACTGTGCAGATTTGCCTCTTGTTGACTGTTACAGACCTCTCCGTGACCCCTTCTCTCTCCATCTATTATTCACTCACTCCTCCAGTTCTCCTGCTCCATCTCCCTCACCAGGTCTTTTTTCAACAGGTTTTTAGTCCTGGAGGTTGAGTCAGTCCTTCAGGACACTTCTCTATACGGCTGTCTTCTGTTTTGACAGCTGCTCGTGAAAGAGACTTTTTGTTTTGTTTGTTTTTACCAGGAGAGCATCCATTAATATCTGTCACATTTGTATGTTATTTATTGATTAATCTACCTGAAACTTCTCATTTTTCAGTATTTGCCGCGGTTCCTCCCAAACTTCAACCTCCTCCAGCATTCGGGCAGT
>CAAE01011464.1:38851-50232 GCA_000180735.1 Tetraodon nigroviridis | reverse complement strand
CCTATCGCGAGGTGACTTAGTTTACAATCAACGCCAGAGGGAGAGAGATTCAAATGGAGCAACTGATCCTTTCCATACAAAAACTTAAGGAACAACACAAACTTTAACATTTGTGTGTTACATTTGATTTGTTGATTTGTACTACACTCTTTTATTGCTACGCTACAGTAGAAAACAGCAGCTCGTCTGTAACCATTAGGTCACATGGTCAAACCCTCCTGGAGCCACCAGAGCCAACCAGAGGCAGCCAGACTGAACAGACGCCACAACGTTCATGAAAACATGCTCTTACCAGAGTCGGTGTCCAGGGTCCTCTGGATCCCTTCTCCAGGCAGGTCTTCTTGAACCGCACTTAGTCTGGCCCCTCCCCCAGGAACAGGTTGTCACAGGGACCCCACCAGGGGTCAACTGGCCCAGACAACATGGCTGCCAGGATCACGAGGGCATGCAAACCCCTCCACCACGATAAGGTGGCGGTTCATGGAGATGAGGAACAATCCCTGAAGAACAAACATTCAGAGTTTCAGACACACCAGCAGATTCATCTCATTCAGCCGCTACAGCGACCCCATGTGGCCAGAACACCGAACTGCAGCAGCGGTGTTGACTGATTTACCTCCCAGTAAAGATCCAGTCGAGGTTCGGCAGGTTTGATCAGATTACTGTGGAGCAATGAGGCAACCAAACTCAAGGATCTGCAGAGAAACCAGGAATTCTCATGATGTTCAGCATGTAATTGATGTTAGCGCTTCCTGCTGATTGGAACATGTATGAGGATTTAGCATTATAGCGCTAGTTTCAACCACTTTCTTCTCTGGCAAAACAATAAAATCTTAGCTCAGCCAGCATCAGCTATCAGACCTTTTTTAAATTTCTCACCATCATATGAAAATTTCTCAAACTAAAAGGTAGCAAATAGAAATATATTTGGTAATCCTAACTGACCAAAGCATTAATACAAGGCTGCACATTTGATCTTTGGGAAGATCAATGATAAAGTGTGTCAATACCTACCAGACCAGAGCAGCCAGCAGATACAAAAAAAACCTCACATGGTTTGAAATATCAAGTTATGCATTCCTAAATCTCTGTGGGTTTTTTTTAAAATATTTATTTAAATTAAAATGTTCAAAGAAATATCCCAAATTGCAACGTTGTCGTTAAAAAACTCAAAAACTCTTGGAACACACTTGTGGAGCTCAACAACTATTAAATTTACAATTTTCTTACAAGATTATACTGTAAACTGAGTCTAGTCAGTAAAAAGATAGACGCTTACTTTGTCATGTTTAGGCATGTTTGAATAAACCATTACAATTGAGTTAAAGTGCTCAAAATATGCAAGCGGAAAACGTAACATTCACAGCAGATAGAGTAAAACATGGCAAAAGTGCTTAAAATGCTGCATGAATGTGTAGCAATGATAGAAACCAACATATCTCGTCACGGCGTCCCTGGTTGGCGTCTGAGCTAGCGGTCCGCCCTTAGCTAGAATGCTAGCCGCTACCTCGTTCTGTTAGCATTAGCGCTTAGCATGCTCCAAATGTTTGCTCACCGGTTTCTTCTTCTTCGTGGGCTCTGAGCTGCACATGAACCCGCACACGTCCAGCTCTCCACCGGGGCCTCCTCGGGCACGTTGGAAGCCGCTTTAACCGCTTTTCTGGTGTTTTCTTCGGGTCACCGTCGTCCTCCACGCTGGAGCGGCCAGCGGGGTCTGAACTCCGCTCAGCCAGGTGGACACACCTGCTGCCTCCTGATTGGCTGACAGCTCGTCAACGATCAGCCTCCTTCAAAATAAAGTTTCAATAATTAAATAAATAAATAATAATACTTCAATAAATAAAGTTTAAATTATGAGCTGAGCAGAATTCTCCTTGAAGCAAATTGTTTTTTATTAAAAAAAAAAAACCCTCAGTCACTAAGATGCTTTTTCATACATGTACATCTTTATGATGGAATGAGAAATGCACTAAACAACTGTAAAGTCATGGCATCATTTAGCTGATATTGATTTGTTTTCAATATCTAACATGGCATGTTTTGTCTTCTCATGCTCAATCTGAAATCAATGATTAACTCCTAGCTAACGTGTTAAAAAACAGAATTTCCTCTTTAAAAACAGAGGTAAGAATATTTTTTTAACCCTAAACCAGATGAACAACACATGAACAAAAACACGTCTTCTATCAGTCCACACAGACTACTAAACAGCATTATTAATGATTCCGACCTTGCTTTTGTCATATTACAGAGAAGCGTTTGGTACAGTCCAGTTTTCTGACAGGACAAATGAGCACATTTCTCCACGGTTTGCTCTCCTGGGGGGTGATATGGGTACAAAAGCAGGTCTTGTGACACATCTCGTTTTTCATACGTTTTGACACCATATTCACTGGTGTTTTCAAGTGAAAAACACATAAAAACAGTTTCAAGTAATTTTTATTCTTCACTGTAGAAACACTGTACATTGTACGTTAATTTATGAAAATTAGACAAGATCTGCATTTTAGATTAAACCTTCCAAATAAAATAAAAATAAGACAATAAAACTATCTTTTTTTTCCACTCTCAACCATCTTTTGAGGAAAAAATGTTGGAAAAAACCCTCTAAGACGTACGCTAACCCACATTTAAGGAGCGAACGTCCGCATAGTTTTGAATTAACCGTCACTTTTAAGAAAAAAAAAACAAACAAGGAATTGAAGCGACAGTTTCATACTACTCACAGCAACCCCATCAGCACACTTCCCTAGACAGGCTTCTATTGCAAGCAATGCTGTTAATCTTTAAATAAAATACACTGTGTGCATCATATTTTGTAATAAAGGACTTCTGTGCCAGGTGAGCCTGGTCTATACATGTACGTCTGTGCATCCAGGTTGGATCATAAA
This sequence comes from Tetraodon nigroviridis, assembly GCA_000180735.1. Classification (NCBI taxonomy): domain Eukaryota; kingdom Metazoa; phylum Chordata; class Actinopteri; order Tetraodontiformes; family Tetraodontidae; genus Tetraodon; species Tetraodon nigroviridis. The sequence goes on along the minus strand of CAAE01011464.1, from coordinate 47,341 downwards.
CACCCACCGTCAGTCTGCTATTCATATAGTAACAGTAATAAACTACACGTAATGATTTGTAAACATTTTTTAATATCGCCTTCTGACATGTTTTTTAAAAAAAATACCAGGCATTTTAAAGTGTCCTGTTTTGTGCCTCTTTTAGGACCCACAGCAACAACAGGCTCCGGCCGTGAAAACACGTTCTGCAGGCACCTGGTCAGGGTCTGATACTCCAGAGGAGAGAAATGCCCTAAACCTGCATGCAGCGTTCGTCCGGGATGCAAAGCTCTTTTTGCTTCATTGACCAGTCACAAGGTCAGAACTGCTGCATGACCATAGTGCTTCATCAGAGAGAGGGAGAGGCATGCAGCCAGGCTCCACCACCACATACAAAAGAAAGACAGAGAAACGGGTTAAAAGCCTGAAATGGTACAGTCACTAAAACCCCAACTTCAGGTTTGAAACTTGATCAAACTTTGTGAAACAATGCTGCAGAACATGAGGCTGTCTCAGGGGACAGACAGAGGTCCACTTTCTGGACTGCTGTGTTACCTCCTCCCTATCTCGCTCTGACGTAAGAACTGGATGTTGTTAGCATTGTCAGCTAGTTCGGGGTACTGCTCCACAGAGAGAATGTAGTAGCCGTCATAACCCAAAACCTTTCCTCCGCTCAGGAGCTGCCTTTTCTCCCCTTCTGTCCAGAGACGCACGCCCTCCTCCCCGTCTCTCACGCGCTGCTGCTCGCGGGCCCAGGCGTTGGACAGCGCCCTCTGTCTCGCCAGTTCCAAGATGCGCGCCTTCTCCTCATCCAGGGTTGTCCCGTAACGCACGTGGAGAGCCAGAGCGCCGTACTGCAGCTCCACGTCAGCAAACCGCCGCGTTTGCCCGTTGATCACGGCTGTAGACTGGTACACTGTGACATTCACGCCATTTTCCAGGGACTTCCTGCCGGAGGTGAGCCGGAGCGCACTCAGGTCGTTTTCAGGCAGGCTGGTCTTGATGAAATAGTGCGTATCGCGTCCCTCCACTGTGTAATGTAGCTCCTCAAGGTAAAAAGCATTGTTCAAGACTGCCGCCACTTTGATACAGTCCTCATTAGCGATGTTGAGCGCGTTGGTCACCACGCGGCCCTGAGTCACGGCCAGCATCACTCCTTTTCCAATCAGAGAGCGGACAGTGGAGAACCACAGCCAGGTTTTATCCTGGTCGGAACGTCGGTGGTGCAGCTGGATTTCTGGCATCCTCTCAAAAGACAAGAAGGAGTGAGAGAGCCGCATCACCTCCTGCTGGACCCCTGTGACAGACTGAAGAAGGAAAAACACAGATCTTCAGCCCAGCTACTGCTCCTCAGACTCAAACCATCAAATCTAGCCATCTTGGTAAGGAAGAATTCCTTGGATACGCACGGGCAGGTCGTCCCACAGCTGGCTCTTCCTCATCTCCAGCGAGGGCTCTGTCAAGTCCGATTTAGGAACAGGGAACCCTGGGATGGCGTTGTGGAGATGGAAACCAAACGTGACCAACCAGATGTTTACATCTACCCAGGGAGAGAGAAGCAGAAGAGGAGGGAGATCAAGATACACTCAGAACGTTTCTTCAGAAGCCATCCAGCCGCTTCGTCTGGCCCTGCTGCTGTACATGGGTGGGCTGTGGAACTGCTGCAGGATCCCACCTGTAACATAATCTTTGATTTGATGAACCTTGCTGATGGGGTTGTTGCCCCGAAACATGTACAGGTTGAAGGGCTGGGGGTCTTTAGCCACGCGGGTCCAGATGCTAATGTCAGGAGTTGTCCACCTGGAGGAGAAAGCATCATACGGACAGAATAAGACGGGATGGATCGGCGGAAAAAGTGTGTGAACAGGCGTGGGTGCGTCTGCGTCAGCACGCCTACCTCCCTGCTGAAATGTCATAGTCTTTCTCCCCAAAGTGCAGCAGTCGTGTCAGGGGATCGTAAAGTCCTCCGTGAAATCCGATTACCAGCACAAAATCTGGGTTTGAGTCAAAGTAAACCTCACCGTAGGCTGTATACATCACCTGTGTGGACGGGCAGCAACGAAATGAAAGCCGGAAGAACGGAACAGGAACGTTGTACGGATGCGACGGAGACACACGTACTTGTTTTAGCAACAGTCCGTTGTTGCTAAAGACCGCCAACGGGGTCCCGGTGTTATCACACGCAATATAAAACTCGTCTCCGCTGCTAAGCTCCATGGCAAATACGTGACCCTGCCAAGAATTTTCACACACACACACACACACACACACACACACACACACACACACACACACACACACACACACACACACAGGTGGGATAAGGATGCTGTAATGATGCCTTACTTTGTTTACCATTCAGTGAATTTAGCTTCACATTGCTGAGTGTTGCTACCTGAAAGTCGTAATAAAAGGACGTGATCTCAGAGCTGGAGTGGTTGTAGACGTGGGTGATTCTGGTAGGATAGCTCAGATCAGCGTAGAAGAACTGCAGATGCTGACCCAGGCTGTTCTTGGACGCCACGCGCCTGCCCAGGCCATCGTAGCGGTACTGCACGGTCCAGCTGGAGGCTTTACTGTAGACGCGAACTAGAAGGCCTGATCACAAATACCGCAAAACCAGGAGTGTTTGTGGAGAACATCAACATCAGAAACAGGCTGTTGGGGTGCGAGTGAGCACTGGGAGCTGGATTTCCTCTGACCTTTGGAGTTGTATTCAAAAATATCCGCTCCCCGCTGTCTCAGGAAGCCATCTTCATCCAACCTGTACTGAACGTCGCCCAGGCGAGTGATCCTGTCCCTCAAATCGTAGCGCAGAGGGGTCAAGCGGCCGCTGTTCCCGGGGTTCAGCAGATGCAGGTTACCGTTCAGGTCGTAGTTATACCTGCAAGCCACCAAAGCCCCTTTCAGTGTCAGCTCAACGGGAAATCTGGCTGCTGCTCGTCGCCGTCTCACCTCCACATGATCTTCTCGTTCAGGGAAACGGTCTGCAGTTGCCCGTCAACGTCGTACTCGTAGCCGTACTTGGTGGTGTTTGCGAACGGCCCGATCTTGACCTCACGCTTGATGACCCTGCCCACGCTGTCGTACTGGATGGTGATCCAGTACATCAGGGACCTGAAGATCTCGTACTGGATCTCCTTGATGCGGCCGTCTTGGTCGAAGTGTTTGGTGTAGGTCATCACCGCCGTCGAGATGATCTGAAAGACGAAGATCCGCTGGTGAGAGGGTCAACAGTCAGCAAATCAGACAGCTCAATAACGTCCCACCTGATTAATATCATAGTAGATGACTCCAAACTTCCCAAACTGCTCCATCTTCCCAGATATGTCATCAAACTGGTAGAGGTCGATGGGAAGGGGCGTCTCGTTGATCACCGCCTGCATGCTGGTGACTCTGAAGCTGTTGTCGTAGGTGTAGTCGAAGCGCGCGTTCACCATTCCGTCCTCGCTGAAGCGGAATATCTGCCTGTCCACCAGAGGGCCCACCTGGCGGTACCGGATGGTGCAGATGAACCCTTCGCTCTGCAGATTGACCGTCTTGAGCACGCCCGCCGTCTCGTCGTATGTGAAGCTAACCCGCGTTGAGTCGTAAAGGATCTCCGCCAACTTGTTCTGATGAGACACGGCCGTCACAGACACAGCTGGCGTTCCTCCGGGAACAGGCGGCAAGCACACTGACCTGTCTGCGGTACTTGTAGAGTATCTGGCGGCCTGTCCCGAGGTGGGCAACTCTGAGGAGCTGGAGCAAACAGCAGAAAACAGGCTGGGATCGATTATCTGTCCACGACGGACACACACACGCACACACACCTGCCCGTCCTCAGAGTAGTCCACGGTAACGGACGCGTTGCTCTCCGGGGGGGTGTAGATGTTTCGGTAGTATCCGATAGATCTGATGGTCTGCATGGTGTGTCGAGCCACGCTGGGCATGGTGAGCGCTGCCAGGCGTCCCCCCGCGTCATAGTCAAAAATGTACTGGTGCTGGCTGTGCAGCATCAGCACCATGGACTTCACAGGGCACAAGCAGACCCAGGTCAGACACCTCCACTTCCATCTCCACCCACCCTCAACCATCCACTCTCAGTTAGAGGACGGTGTGTGCCACCACTGGGTTCTCCGCTCAGGCTGTACCTTGTCTAGGTAGGTGTAGCTCCACGTCTTCCCATCAGCAAAGACTCTGGATATGATCCTTCCTTGGTTGTCATATTCCCACTTTTCTGTGCTTTGACCCCTCTGAAGGCCTGTCACTTGCCCGGTGCTGCACAGACACGCAAGAAAAAGGCTCAGTCAGTTATTGATACATGAACTCAGGTAACGTAAGCCTGGGTCTGCGTGCGTGGTCCGGCCTACGCCTACCTGGAGTACGTCAGGTTAACTGACAGCAGTTTGCTGCTCGGATCCCAGAGTGTTGGGTGGCCCTGGGCATCGTAGATGATCTTCAGCTGGAATTTCCTGTGGTCATCATAGATTTTTTCTGTGTGGAGGGAGCGATCGTAATCCACCGACAGCAGGTTCCTTCCATTTACCTGCAGAGGAACGGGAAGCCACATCAATCCAAACAGAGTGGAATCAGCTGTTTCCTGGTCTGATACTGCTAATGTGCAGTAGAGGTAAAGAGGGTGTTATGATGCATCTTTAAATAAGCTCAGGTTATTTCCTGTTCATCGTGTAAATTAATGTTCGCACAGACAGAGATAATGAATAAAATCCTTAAAAATGTCGGTTCCACCTCGTTATTTACTCGCAGGTCAGCTGTATTTGAATGCTGGTCCTTATAGAGCTGAGGATTTTAAGGTATAGATATTTGAGGAAGCACAGCTATAAATCATTCTATGGGTATGAACAAACAAATTGTACCTGGAATGATGGTAACAAAAAGACGGTGAATATGGACACAGAGTCCTGAGGTTCAGAAACACAAGGGCCGAGGTGCAGCACACTGGGGCAGGACTCCAGCTCATTACAAGGCACACACACTATTTTTTCACACAATCGCAGCTGGAGGGTATTTACTCTCAAATCAAAACATGTAAGAAAATTGGACAAATAATCTGAGAAATCCCCTGAAAGAACATGGGAGAGCACTCACCCTGAGCTTCCGCCCAAACACGACGGTTTTCCCTCGTTCCTGCTCCTTTCTGAACCTCCATTCCACCAAATTTTGCCCATTTTCTCCCGGTAAGGTCATGTTTCTCCGTACCACAGTTGGATTAGCAGCACCTGCCAAGAAACACAAATTAGGTAAAGAAAATTTAGCAAATAAATCTGATGACACAATTTAAATGTGTGTGCACGTTTAAAAAATCCCAAATTGATGACACTGGCCGTTAGCATACCTGCTAGTATATGCGGCTCCGTCTGGTAGTGTGTTACCATGCCATTGGCGTAGGTGACCCTCAGTGAATGGTCATTGCCCACCTGATAACTGTTACGAAGTTGTTCTATTTAAGAAAAACACAGAGAAAATGATTCTACATGATGAGAATTTCAGACCTGACAGACGCGCCACCCACGTAGACAGAAGACCTTTACGTCCAGATATACACTCGGGACACCGTACCCTGCACCAACGTGTAGAATGAATCCACTGATGACAGGTTGGTTGTTATGGAAACGTCCTCGTCCCTCCCAGATGTCTCGATGTCCACGGCGACGGCCCCAGATGACATGTCGTTGTGGAGACTGGTGACTACCCCCGTGGGGAAGGTCACGTTCGTCAGACGGCCCTCGCTGTCATAACTGGAAGCAGAGAGGGAACAAAAGGTTATCTCACACAGATCTGCAGAGAACAGGTCAAAAACAAAACTACAGGCACAAAACGGGCTCGTTCAAAAAGAAAACAAAAGGAAAAACGTAAAAATGCATGTTTGCTCACTCGTAGAAGGTAGTCCAGCCTATTTGGATGCTTTTGGTTGCCATTAAACCACTGTTGCCATGGTAACTTATCAAGACAGTTCCTGGCCCTGAGCGGCGAGGCTCTTGAGGTGCCCGTTGGTCCCGATGGTTAGCCAGATGACCTGACATGAGCAAACACCCACAGCAGGGGAAAAGAGCCTTATACATATAAAAGCTGTATCATTTCATGGCAGCATCATTTTACACAGTCTAGTCAATCTTTTTAAAACGCTTTCCTGAAAGTATTAATTTTATCTGGATTAATATTTATTATGCCCGTCGGCCAGTGAACAGCTTAATAAATACACAGTGTGAACATTAACATTGCACTTATATATGAGGGGGAAAAAAAACAAAAACTATTCACCTGCATTTCAGATTTAACTGAATTTTATTTCATTTTATTTCACTACATTAAAAGAAGAAATCTGTAACTTTTTGAAACATAATATTTCAATGAGTATTTTTAGATTTATATTTTATCCATATTTAATTCACCGTTTCATTTTCTGCCACTAGAGGGAATTCAAGCGCCACTAACGGTTCGTGGACGGCACCTTGAGAAAGGCTATGTCAGGTCATCTCACCTGGTTGTCTGGGGCAACCACACGCACGGGCATCCTATTAGTATCTCTGCGGATACGGAGAGTATTTCCATTGCTGTCCGTTACCGCAGTAACATCCTCTTCATTGCTAAAGACGAAATAAGGCACAAGTACAAGAGACAGAATTGTGAAAGGTGTACTGCATGTGCACATTAAGCAAACAAGGGTGTGTGGGACATTTTCGTGATTCTTGGCTCTTGATGACGTCCAGCAACCCACCGACCTGTAGCTGAAGTTGTACATGTAATCTCCGGTGATGAGCGACGCGGTGAACTGATGAGTCCCGTTGGCGTCAAAAATGTAGAGCTCCTGGGAGGTGGGACACGCTACCTCGTAAGAGCCGAGGCCTGATGGGAGCGAACCTGAAGACACAAGGCTTCGCGGTGAGGAGGCGGAAACGGTGCACGTGTGTCTTGACGTGGAGGAGGCGGAAACGGTGCACGTGTGTATTGACGTGGAGGAGGCGGAAACGGTGCACGTGTGTGTTGACGTGGAGAGTTTGGTCTCCATGCTCTTGTTAGCACATGCAAAAAACTGGCAGCTTTCAAATCTGCCAGCCTGATTGAGACAGAGACGCTCAAGAACGATGGGCTGTCATTAAATATTAGCTACACACACACACACGTGCACACACACACACACACACACACACTGCTCTTTCCAGTGTTCTTGGTTCTCTCTGGAAACTCCTGCATTATTGACACAGTGAATCCTCTTTTTAATACACACCGGCAGACTGTCGGTTTTGTTGAATTGCTCGGATGCGGATGTTTCCCAGATCGGCAAAGTACAGCGTTCCATCCGGAGACACCGCTAACGAGGAGGGGCAGTTGAGCCTGGCGTCTTTAGCGTACCAGGTTTCCGACTGGTAACAGTCACAGTTGGCATCGTTCTGCCAGACAGAGGGAGGAGTGTGACAGAGCTGGGATTAACCTCCCCTCGAAACCTGATTCCTACAGTTATTTTGTGAAGTCACGTAAGAAAAGCAAGCAAGAACATAAACATTGCGGTGTGACATAGTAATAACTGTGTAATTACCTTGCAGTCACACTCAGACGGTGCTCCAGCGATCAGAATCATTTCTCCATCAGTGGACACCTATTAAATCACACAACAGGACACGCAATGATCCAAGTCCTCCAAAGCAAATTCCAAAAATGTGTCTGGAATGTGAAGCCGGCGGGGGAACGCCTGGATCCGACCTGTCGGATGCGGTGGACCTTCTTCTCATCGGTTTCTGCGATGTATGAGGTTCCGCTGTAGGACAAGGCTATGGCTGTAGCCCCCTCCAACATGGTCTGCACCGCTCTGTTGCCCACGGTGTACTCTATCCCAGGCACCTGGCAGTGTATCGGACGGCCTGCCACGATACGAACCTGGATGGATGGACGCACGGACGCACACACACACACACACACACACACACACACACACACACACACCAGCACAGTCGTGTAAATACCAGCGCCGGTTGGCTCCATACATCTGTTAGTGCTCATTTCTGGCTGTAGGCGAGCACCTGTCCGTTTTCTGTGATCTGCAGCACGACGTTGTTGTCCAGGACGTAGATGGAGTTGTCCATCGGGTTGATGGCTAAATCCGTGGGCCATTCCAGGCGAACCTGCCAGGAGACAGCAGAGGCGGAACGGGGTCAGAGGTCGCGGGCGCTTCCCTGCCGTCGTCCAGCACAGGACAGGAGTTTGCGGGTCACCTGTCGCACATGCATGCTGGTATCACAGGTCAGGGGTCGAGCGGAGGTCAGGTCGTGGCTGCCGAGCACCGTGGAGATGATCCCGTTAAGATCCACTTTCCTGATCATCGTCCCGTCCACAAAATAGATCAGACCGTTTCTGTCAGCAGCGATCCCTAAAACACACACACACACACACACACACTTTCATCAGGTCAGTGAGAGAAAGCAGAACATCAGCTAGATTCAGAACGATGGTCTGGTTCTGGTTCTGGTTAGCTCAGTGTTTAACAATTCTATCTAACTTTATTTAAACGTC
>CAAE01011464.1:6366-38801 GCA_000180735.1 Tetraodon nigroviridis | reverse complement strand
AGCAGGTTTCTGTCTTAGCGAGTAAACGACTGCCATCACCAAGAGAAGAAGAACTCCTCCTAATACAGTCGTCTACTCACCAGGACAGAAACCTGCTGGACTGATGCCCTGGTAGGTCCGGTCTGGTCGTCCAGCTCCCAATAACTCTGACTTACCCTCAGTCCAACTTCACCTGCCCCCAACCCTTCCTGAATCTAGCATCTCCAAACCCTCCAGCTGTACCTCAGCCCAAAATGCTCCTACCACCACCTCTCCCTAATTCCAGCTCTTCCTGACTCCAACTTCCCCTGACTCCCCCTGCTCCACCTTGCCCCGCCTCCCCTAACTCGCCCTCCCTCCTGCTAAGCCCATACTCACCAGTGGACGTGCTTGTCTGAAGAAGGTCCATCCTCTGGTGGTCCTCTGATGCCTGAAAGACGAGAACTGATCACTTTCACACACAAAAACTTCAAGAACAACACAAACTTTAACATTTGTGTTTCACTGAACCTGGTTCACATGACTAGAACGTTGCATTACTTATTGTAATCTGAAGTACCAACAAGACGCTTCAAGAGTCCATCTTTCTGGTTTGATTAGTTAAACACACCTCCCACACTCTTTTATTGCTACGTTACTGTAGAAAACAGCAGCTCGTCTGTAACCATTAGGTCACATGGTCAAACCCTCCTGGAGCCTCCAGAGCCAACCAGAGGCAGCCAGACTGAACAGACGCCACAACGTTCATGAAAACATTATGCTCTTACCAGAGTCGGTGTCCAGGGTCCTCTGGATCCCTTCTCCAGGCAGGTCTTCTTGAACCGCACTTAGTCTGGCCCCTCCCCCAGGAACAGGTTGTCACAGGGACCCCACCAGGGGTCAACTGGCCCAGACAACATGGCTGCCAGGATCACGAGGGCACGCAAACCCCTCCACCACGATAAGGTGGTGGTTCATGGAGATGAGGAACAATCCCTGAAGAAACAACATTCAGAGTTTCAGACACCAGCAGATTCATCTCATTCAGCCGCTACAGCGACCCCGTGTGGCCAGAACACCGAACTGCAGCAGCGGTGTTGACTGATTTACCTCCCAGTAAAGATCCAGTCGAGGTTCGGCAGGTTTGATGAGATTACTGTGGAGCAATGAGGCAACCAAACTCAAGGATCTGCAGAGAAATCAGGAATTCTCATGATGTTCAGCATGTAATTGATGTTAGCGCTTCCTGCCGATTGGAACATGTATGAGGATTTAGCATTATAGCGCTAGTTTCAACCACTTTCTTCTCTGGCAAAACAATAAAATCTTAGCTCAGCCAGCATCAGCTATCAGACCTTTTTTAAATTTCTCACCATCATATGAAAATTTCTCAAACTAAAAGGTAGCAAATAGAAATATATTTGGTAATCCTAACTGACCAAAGCATTAATACAAGGCTGCACATTTGATCTTTGGAAGATCAATGATAAAGTGTGTCAATAGCTACCAGACCAGAGCAGCCAGCAGATACAAAAAAAAACCTCACATGGTTTGAAATATCAAGTTATGCATTCCCAAATCTCTGTGGGTTTTTTTTTTAAATATTTATTTAAATTAAAATGTTCAAAGAAATATCCCAAATTGCAACGTTGTCGTTAAAAAAACTCAAAAACTCTTGGAACACACTTGTGGAGCTCAACAACTATTAAATTTACAATTTTCTTACAAGATTATACTGTAAACTGAGTCTAGTCAGTAAAAAGATAGACGCTTACTTTGTCATGTTTAGGCATGTTTGAATAAACCATTACAATTGAGTTAAAGTGCTCAAAATATGCAGGTAGAAAGTATAACATTTACAGCAGAGAAACTGAAACATGGCAAAAGTGCTTAAAATGCTGCATGAATGTGTAGCAATGATAGAAACCAACATATCTCGTCACGGCGTCCCTCGTTGGCGTCTGAGCTAGCGGTCCGCCCTTAGCTAGAATGCTAGCCGCTACCTCGTTCTGTTAGCATTAGCGCTTAGCATGCTCCAAATGTTTGCTCACCGGTTTCTTCTTCTTCGCGGGCTCTGAGCTGCACATGAACCCGCACACCTCCAGCTCTCCACCGGGGCCTCCTCGGGCACGTTGGAAGCCGCTTTAACCGCTTTTCTGGTGTTTTCTTCGGGTCACCGTCGTCCTCCACGCGGGAGCCGCCAGCGGGGTCTGAACTCCGCTCAGCCAGGTGAGCACACCTGCTGCCTCCTGATTGGCTGACAGCTCGTCAACGATCAGCCTCCTTCAAAATAAAGTTTCATTAAATAAATAAATAAATAATAATAATTCAATAAATAAAGTTTAAATTATGAGCTGAGCAGAATTTTCCTTGAAGCAAATTGTTTTTTATTAAAAAAAAACCCTCAGTCACTAAGATGCTTTTTCATACATGTACATCTTTATGATGGAATGAGAAATGCACTAAACAACTGTAAAGTCATGGCGTCATTTAGCTGATATTGATTTGTTTTCAATATCTAACATGGCATGTTTTGTCTTCTCATGCTCAATCTGAAATCAATGATTAACTCCTAGCTAACGTGTTAAAAAACAGAATTTCCTCTTTAAAAACAGAGGTAAGAATATTTTTTTAACCCTAAACCAGATGAACAACACATGAACAAAAACACGTCTTCTATCAGTCCACACAGACTACTAAACAGCATTATTAATGATTCCGACCTTGCTTTTGTCATATTACAGAGAAGCGTTTTGGTACAGTCCAGTTTTCTGACAGGACAAATGAGCACATTTCTCCACGGTGTTCTCTCCTGGGGGGTGATATGGGTACAAAAGCAGGTCTTGTGACACATCTCGTTTTTCATACGTTTTGACACCATATTCACTGGTGTTTTCAAGTGAAAAACACATAAAAACCAGTTTCAAGTAATTTTTATTCTTCACTGTAGAAAACACTGTACATTGTACGTTAATTTATGAAAATTAGACAAGATCTAGCATTTTAGATTAAACCTTCCAAATAAAATAAAAATGAGACAATAAAACTATCTTTTTTTTCCACTCTCAACCATCTTTTGAGGAAAAAATGTTGGAAAAGACCCTCTAAGACGTACGCTAACCCACATTTAAGGAGCGAACGTCCGCATAGTTTTGAATTAACCGTCACTTTTAAGAAAAAAAAAACAAACAAGGAATTGAAGCGACAGTTTCATACTACTCACAGCAACCCCATCAGCACACTTCCCTAGACAGGCTTCTATTGCAAGCGATGCTGTTAATCTTTAAATAAGATACACTGTGTGCATCATATTTTGTAATAAAGGACTTCTGTGCCAGGTGAGCCTGGTCTATACATGTACGTCTGTGCATCCAGGTCGGATCATAAACACCCACCGTCAGTCTGCTATTCATATAGTAACAGTAATAAACTACACGTAATGATTTGTAAACATTTTTTAATATCGCCTTCTGACATGTTTTTTAAAAAAGATACCAGGCATTTTAAAGTGTCCTGTTTTGTGCCTCTTTTAGGGCCCACAGCAACAACAGGCTCCGGCCGTGAAAACACGGGTTCTGCAGGCACCTGGTCAGGGTCTGATACTCCAGAGGAGGGAAACGCCCTAAACCTGCATGCAGCGTTCGTCCGGGATGCAAAGCTCTTTTTGCTTCATTGACCAGTCACAAGGTCAGAACTGCTGCATGACCATAGTGCTTCATCAGAGAGAGGGAGAGGCATGCAGCCAGGCTCCACCACCACATACAAAAGAAAGACAGAGAAACGGGTTAAAAGCCTGAAATGGTACAGTCACTAAAACCCCAACTTCAGGTTTGAAACTTGATCAAACTTTGTGAAACAATGCTGCAGAACATGAGGCTGTCTCAGGGGACAGACAGAGGTCCACTTTCTGGACTGCTGTGTTACCTCCTCCCTATCTCGCTCTGACGTAAGAACTGGATGTTGTTAGCATTGTCAGCTAGTTCGGGGTACTGCTCCACAGAGAGAATGTAGTAGCCGTCATAACCCAAAACCTTTCCTCCGCTCAGGAGCTGCCTTTTTTCCCCTTCTGTCCAGAGACGCACGCCCTCCTCCCCGTCTCTCACGCGCTGCTGCTCGCGGGCCCAGGCGTTGGACAGCGCCCTCTGTCTCGCCAGTTCCAAGATGCGCGCCTTCTCCTCATCCAGGGTTGTCCCGTAACGCACGTGGAGAGCCAGAGCGCCGTACTGCAGCTCCACGTCAGCAAACCGCCGCGTTTGCCCGTTGATCACGGCTGTAGACTGGTACACTGTGACATTCACGCCATTTTCCAGGGACTTCCTGCCGGAGGTGAGCCGGAGCGCACTCAGGTCATTTTCAGGCAGGCTGGTCTTGATGAAATAGTGCGTGTCGCGTCCCTCCACTGTGTAATGTAGCTCCTCAAGGTAAAAAGCATTGTTCAAGACTGCCGCCACTTTGATACAGTCCTCATTAGCGATGTTGAGCGCGTTGGTCACCACGCGGCCCTGAGTCACGGCCAGCATCACTCCTTTTCCAATCAGAGAGCGGACAGTGGAGAACCACAGCCAGGTTTTATCCTGGTCGGAACGTCGGGTGGTGCAGCTGGATTTCTGGCATCCTCTCAAAAGACAAGAAGGAGTGAGAGAGCCGCATCACCTCCTGCTGGACCCCTGTGACAGACTGAAGAAGGAAAAACACAGATCTTCAGCCCAGCTACTGCTCCTCAGACTCAAACCATCAAATCTAGCCATCTTGGTAAGGAAGAATTCCTTGGATACGCACGGGCAGGTCGTCCCACAGCTGGCTCTTCCTCATCTCCAGCGAGGGCTCTGTCAAGTCCGATTTAGGAACAGGGAACCCTGGGATGGCGTTGTGGAGATGGAAACCAAACGTGACCAACCAGATGTTTACATCTACCCAGGGAGAGAGAAGCAGAAGAGGAGGGAGATCAATATACGCTCAGAACGTTTCTTCAGAAGCCATCCAGCCGCTTCGTCTGGCCCTGCTGCTGTACATGGGTGGGCTGTGGAACTGCTGCAGGATCCCACCTGTAACATAATCTTTGATTTGATGAACCTTGCTGATGGGGTTGTTGCCCCGAAACATGTACAGGTTGAAGGGCTGGGGGTCTTTAGCCACGCGGGTCCAGATGCCAATGTCAGGAGTTGTCCACCTGGAGGAGAAAGCATCATACGGACAGAATAAGACGGGATGGATCGGCGGAAAAAGTGTGTGAACGGGCGCGGGTGCGTCTGCGTCAGCACGCCTACCTCCCTGCTGAAATGTCATAGTCTTTCTCCCCAAAGTGCAGCAGTCGCGTCAGGGGATCGTAAAGTCCTCCGTGAAATCCGATTACCAGCACAAAATCTGGGTTTGAGTCAAAGTAAACCTCACCGTAGGCTGTATACATCACCTGTGTGGACGGGTAGCAACGAAATGAAAGCCGGAAGAACGGAACAGGAACGTTGTACGGATGCGACGGAGACACACGTACTTGTTTTAGCAACAGTCCGTTGTTGCTAAAGACCGCCAACGGGGTCCCGGTGTTATCACACGCAATATAAAACTCGTCTCCGCTGCTAAGCTCCATGGCAAATACGTGACCCTGCCAAGAATTTTCACACACACACACACACACACACACACACACACACACACAGGTGGGACAAGGATGCTGTAATGATGCCTTACTTTGTTTACCATTCAGTGAATTTAGCTTCACATTGCTGAGTGTTGCTACCTGAAAGTCGTAATAAAAGGACGTGATCTCAGAGCTGGAGTGGTTGTAGACGTGGGTGATTCTGGTAGGATAGCTCAGATCAGCGTAGAAGAACTGCAGATGCTGACCCAGGCTGTTCTTGGACGCCACGCGTCTGCCCAGGCCATCGTAGCGGTACTGCACGGTCCAGCTGGAGGCTTTACTGTAGACGCGAACTAGAAGGCCTGATCACAAATACCGCAAAACCAGGAGTGTTTGTGGAGAACATCAACATCAGAAACAGGCTGTTGGGGCGCGAGTGAGCACTGGGAGCTGGATTTCCTCTGACCTTTGGAGTTGTATTCAAAAATATCCGCTCCCCGCTGTCTCAGGAAGCCATCTTCATCCAACCTGTACTGAACGTCGCCCAGGCGAGTGATCCTGTCCCTCAAATCGTAGCGCAGAGGGGTCAAGCGGCCGCTGTTCCCGGGGTTCAGCAGATGCAGGTTACCGTTCAGGTCGTAGTTATACCTGCAAGCCACCAAAGCCCCTTTCAGCGTCGGCTCAACGGGAAATCTGGCTGCTGCTCGTCGCCGTCTCACCTCCACATGATCTTCTCGTTCAGGGAAACGGTCTGCAGTTGCCCGTCAACGTCGTACTCGTAGCCGTACTTGGTGGTGTTTGCGAACGGCCCGATCTTGACCTCACGCTTGATGACCCTGCCCACGCTGTCGTACTGGATGGTGATCCAGTACATCAGGGACCTGAAGATCTCGTACTGGATCTCCTTGATGCGGCCGTCTTGGTCGAAGTGTTTGGTGTAGGTCATCACCGCCGTCGAGATGATCTGAAAGACGAAGATCCGCTGGTGAGAGGGTCAACAGTCAGCAAATCAGACAGGTCAATAACGTCCCACCTGATTAATATCATAGTAGATGACTCCAAACTTCCCAAACTGCTCCATCTTCCCAGATATGTCATCAAACTGGTAGAGGTCGATGGGAAGGGGCGTCTCGTTGATCACCGCCTGCATGCTGGTGACTCTGAAGCTGTTGTCGTAGGTGTAGTCGAAGCGCGCGTTCACCATTCCGTCCTCGCTGAAGCGGAATATCTGCCTGTCCACCAGAGGGCCCACCTGGCGGTACCGGATGGTGCAGATGAACCCTTCGCTCTGCAGATTGACCGTCTTGAGCACGCCCGCCGTCTCGTCGTATGTGAAGCTAACCCGCGTTGAGTCGTAAAGGATCTCCGCCAACTTGTTCTGATGAGACACGGCCGTTACAGACACAGCTGGCGTTCCTCCGGGAACAGGCGGCAAGCACACTGACCTGTCTGCGGTACTTGTAGAGTATCTGGCGGCCTGTCCCGAGGTGGGCAACTCTGAGGAGCTGGAGCAAACAGCAGAAAACAGTGTCAATTTAGGTCTGGCCAGGCTGGGATCGATTATCTGTCCACGACGGACACACACACCCACACACACCTGCCCGTCCTCAGAGTAGTCCACGGTAACGGAAGCGTTGCTCTCCGGGGGGGTGTAGATGTTTCGGTAGTATCCGATAGATCTGATGGTCTGCATGGTGTGTCGAGCCACGCTGGGCATGGTGAGCGCTGCCAGGCGTCCCCCCGCGTCATAGTCAAAAATGTACTGGTGCTGGCTGTGCAGCATCAGCACCATGGACTTCACAGGGCACAAGCAGACCCAGGTCAGACACCTCCACTTCCATCTCCACCCACCCTCAACCATCCACTCTCAGTTAGAGGACGGTGTGTGCCACCACTGGGTTCTCCGCTCAGGCTGTACCTTGTCTAGGTAGGTGTAGCTCCACGTCTTCCCATCAGCAAAGACTCTGGATATGATCCTTCCTTGGTTGTCATATTCCCACTTTTCTGTGCTTTGACCCCTCTGAAGGCCTGTCACTTGCCCGGTGCTGCACAGACACAAGAAAAAGGCTCAGTCAGTTATTGATACATGAACTCAGGTAACGTAAGCCTGGGTCTGCGTGCGTGGTCCGGCCTACGCCTACCTGGAGTACGTCAGGTTAACTGACAGTAGTTTGCTGCTCGGATCCCAGAGTGTTGGGTGGCCCTGGGCATCGTAGATGATCTTCAGCTGGAATTTCCTGTGGTCATCATAGATTTTTTCTGTGCGGAGGGAGCGATCGTAATCCACCGACAGCAGGTTCCTTCCATTTACCTGCAGAGGAACGGGAAGCCACATCAATCCAAACAGAGTGGAATCAGCTGTTTCCTGGTCTGATACTGCTAATGTGCAGTGGAGGTAAAGAGGATGTTATGATGCATCTTTAAATAAGCTCAGGTTATTTCCTGTTCATCGTGTAAATTAATGTTCGCACAGACAGAGATAATGAATAAAATCCTTAAAAATGTCGGTTCCACCTCGTTATTTACTCGCAGGTCAGCTGTATTTGAATGCTGGTCCTTATAGAGCTGAGGATTTTAAGGTATAGATATTTGAGGAAGCACAGCTATAAATCATTCTATGGGTATGAACAAACAAATTGTACCTGGAATGATGGTAACAAAAAGACGGTGAATATGGACACAGAGTCCTGAGGTTCAGAAACACAAGGGCCGAGGTGCAGCACACTGGGGCAGGACTCCAGCTCATTACAAGGCACACACACTATTTTTTTCACACAATCGCAGCTGGAGGGTATTTACTCTCAAATCAAAACATGTAAGAAAATTGGACAAATAATCTGAGAAATCCCCTGAAAGAACATGGGAGAGCACTCACCCTGAGCTTCCGCCCAAACACGACGGTTTTCCCTCGTTCCTGCTCCTTTCTGAACCTCCATTCCACCAAATTTTGCCCATTTTCTCCCGGTAAGGTCATGTTTCTCCGTACCACAGTTGGATTAGCAGCACCTGCCAAGAAACACAAATTAGGTAAAGAAAATTAGCAAATAAATCTGATGACCTTGGAAAGTGTGTTAACAGGCACAGACAACGGCCCAGGCAGCACCAGACCGTCTCTGCTGCCCCAGAGCAACACTCCTGCACACTTTTGCAATTTAAATGTGTGTGCACGTTTAAAAAAATCCCAAATTGATGACACTGGCCGTTAGCATACCTGCTAGTATATGCGGCTCCGTCTGGTAGTGTGTTACCATGCCATTGGCGTAGGTGACCCTCAGTGAATGGTCATTGCCCACCTGATAACTGTTACGAAGTTGTTCTATTTAAGAAAAACACAGAGAAAATGATTCTACATGATGAGAATTTCAGACCTGACAGACGCGCCACCCACGTAGACAGAAGACCTTTACGTCCAGATATACACTCGGGACACCGTACCCTGCACCAACGTGTAGAATGAATCCACTGATGACAGGTTGGTTGTTATGGAAACGTCCTCATCCCTCCCAGATGTCTCGATGTCCACGGCGACGGCCCCAGATGACATGTCGTTGTGGAGACTGGTGACTACCCCCGTGGGGAAGGTCACGTTCGTCAGACGGCCCTCGCTGTCATAACTGGAAGCAAAGAGGGAACAAAAGGTTGTCTCACACAGATCTGCAGAGAACAGGTCAAAAACAAAACTACAGGCACAAAACGGGCTCGTTCAAAAAGAAAACAAAAGGAAAAACATAAAAATGCACGTTTGCTCACTCGTAGAAGGTAGTCCAGCCTATTTGGATGCTTTTGGTTGCCATTAAACCACTGTTGCCATGGTAACTTATCAAGACCAGTTCCTGGCCCTGAGCGGCGAGGCTCTTGAGGTGCCCGTTGGTCCCGATGGTTAGCCAGATGACCTGACATGAGCAAACACCCACAGCAGGGGAAAAGAGCCTTATACATATAAAAGCTGTATCATTTCATGGCAGCATCATTTTACGCAGTCTAGTCACTCTTTTTAAAACGCTTTCCTGAAAGTATTAATTTTATCTGGATTAATATTTATTATGCCCGTCGGCCAGTGAACAGCTTAATAAATACACAGTGTGAACATTAACATTGCACTTATATATGAGGGGGAAAAAAACCAAAAACTATTCACCTGCATTTCAGATTTAACTGAATTTTATTTCATTTTATTTCACTACATTAAAAGAAGAAATCTGTAACTTTTTGAAACATAATATTTCAATGAGTATTTTTAGATTTATATTTTATCCATATTTAATTCACCGTTTCATTTTCTGCCACTAGAGGGAATTCAAGCGCCACTAACGGTTCGTGGACGGCACCTTGAGAAAGGCTATGTCAGGTCATCTCACCTGGTTGTCTGGGGCAACCACACGCACGGGCATCCTATTAGTATCTCTGCGGATACGGAGAGTCATTTCACTTGGTTGTCCGGTGCAACCACACGCACAGTCATCCTCATTAGTATCTCTGCGGATACGGAGAGTATTACTATTGCTGTCCGTTACCGCAGTAACGTCCTCTGCATTGCTAAAGACGAAGTAAGGCACAAGTACAAGAGACATTTTCGTGAAAGGTGTACTGCATGTGCACATTAAGCAAACAAGGGTCGTGTGGCTGACGTTTTACGTGTATTCTTGGCTCTTGATCGACGTCCAGCAACCCACCGACCTGTAGCTGAAGTTGTACATGTAGATCTCCGGTGATGAGCGACGCGGTGAACTGATGAGTCCCGTTGGCGTCAAAAATGTAGAGCTCCTGGGAGGTGGGATCACGCTACCTCGTAAGGAGCCGAGGCCTGATGGGAGCGAACCTGAAGACACAAGGAAACGGTGCACGTGTGTGTTGATGTGGAGGAGGCGGAAACGGTGCACGTGTGTGTTGACGTGGAGAGTTTGGTCTCCATGCTCTTGTTAGCACATGCAAAAAACTGGCAGCTTTCAAATCTGCCAGCCTGATTGAGACAGAGACGCTCAAGAATGATGGGCTGTCATTAAATATTAGCTACACACACACACACGTGCACACACACACACACACACACACACTGCTCTTTCCAGTGTTCTTGGTTCTCTCTGGAAACTCCTGCATTATTGACACAGTGAATCCTCTTTTTAATACACACCGGCAGACTGTCGGTTTTGTTGAATTGCTCGGATGCGGATGTTTCCCAGATCGGCAAAGTACAGCGTTCCATCCGGAGACACCGCTAACGAGGAGGGGCAGTTGAGCCTGGCGTCTTTAGCGTAGCCAGTTTCCGACTGGTAACAGTCACAGTTGGCATCGTTCTGCCAGACAGAGGGAGGAGTGTGACAGAGCTGGGATTAACCTCCCCTCGAAACCTGATTCCTATAGTTATTTTGTGAAGTCACGTAAGAAAAGCAAGCAAGAACATAAACATTGCGGTGTGACATAGTAATAACTGTGTAATTACCTTGCAGTCGCACTCAGACGGTGCTCCAGCGATCAGAATCATTTCTCCATCAGTGGACACCTATTAAATCACACAACAGGACACGCAATGATCCATCTTTAAAGCCAAGTCCTCCAAAGCAAATTCCAAAAATGTGTCTGGAATGTGAAGCCGGCGGGGGAACGCCTGGATCCGACCTGTCGGATGCGGTGGACCTTCTTCTCATCGGTTTCTGCGATGTAGAGCGTTCCGCTGTAGGACAAGGCTATGGCTGTAGCCCCCTCCAACATGGTCTGCACCGCTCTGTTGCCCACGGTGTACTCTATCCCAGGCACCTGGCAGTGTATCGGACGGCCTGCCACGATGCGAACCTGGACGGACGGACGGACGGACTCACACACACACACACACACACACACAGACACACCAGTACAGTCGTGTAAATACCAGCACCGGTTGGCTCCCATACATCTGTTAGTGCTCATTTCTGGCTGTAGGCGAGCACCTGTCCGTTTTCTGTGATCTGCAGCACGACGTTGTTGTCCAGGACGTAGATGGAGTTGTCCATCGGGTTGATGGCTAAATCCGTGGGCCATTCCAGGCGAACCTGCCAGGAGACAGCAGAGGCGGAACGGGGTCAGAGGTCGCGGGCGCTTCCCTGCCGTCGTCCAGCACAGGACAGGAGTTTGCGGGTCACCTGTCGCACATGCATGCTGGTATCACAGGTCAGGGGTCGAGCGGAGGTCAGGTCGTGGCTGCCGAGCACCGTGGAGATGATCCCGTTAAGATCCACTTTCCTGATCATCGTCCCGTCCACAAAATAGATCAGACCGTTTCTGTCAGCAGCGATCCCTAAAACACACACACACACACACACACTTTCATCAGGTCAGTGAGAGAAAGCAGAACATCAGCTAGATTCATCACGATGGTCTGGTTCTGGTTCTGGTTAGCTCAGTGTTTAACAATTCAATCTAACTTTATTTAAACGTCGTCTGTTACAAGCAGCAGAGTTTCTCTGTGGTTCACAGAAACTCAGCAAAAAGCCCCGTTAAACCGGACAAAAACCTGGAGGCTTTCTCTCTCTCTCTCTCTCTCTCTCTCTCTCTCCCTCTCTCTCTCTCTCTCTCTCTCTCTCTCTCTCATCTCTTTCTCTCTCTCTCTTTCTCTCTCTTTCATCTCTCTCTCATCTCTCATCTCTCTCTCTCTCCTCTCTCTCTCTCTCTCTCTCTCTCTCTCTCATCTCTTTCTCTCTCTCTCTTTCTCTCTCTTTCATCTCTCTCTCATCTCTCATCTCTCTCTCTCTCCTCTCTCTCTCTCTCTCTCTCTCTCCTCTCTTTCTCTCTCTTTCTCTCTCTTTCATCTCTCTCTCATCTCTCATCTCTCTCTCTCTCCTCTCTCTCTCTCTCTCTCTCTTTCTCTCTCTTTCTCTCTCTTTCATCTCTCTCTTATCTCTCTCTCTCTCCTGACCTTTGGGGCCCAGGAGCTGCGCCTCGGTGGCTTTTCTTCCATCTCCACATCGCGCTTCATCGAACGGCGGACACTGTTCCCCCGTCCCCGCTACCACTTCTCCGTTACCTGAGGACACACACCCACACATTAGCCCCCCCCGCTGGGTAAAGATCAGTAAAGAAAGAGGTGAAACATCAGAAAGAGGTGAAACATCAGAAAGAGGTGAGCGGTGGCAGCTTCTCACCCATGAGGTCACGGACCCCGCTGAGCAGCAGGGGTCGGTAGATGCGGCGCGAGTTGGTGTCGGACACGTACAGCCGGCCGGTCACTGGGTCGGTGGTCAGGAAGTAGCGGTGAGCAGGGTTGTTGCTGTTGACAGGGGGAGGGGGAAACGAAGAAGCACAGGAATGACCCACGTGGAGAACAGGTCTTCAGAGAAAACAGTGAAACGTCTTCCACATCCAGACAGAAACCATCTCAGGAACGTCTTTTCCATCACCGCCTTCCGCTAATGTCGTCTTTGGAGATGTTCAAAGCCAACGAAATGGTTTGGTGTGATTTATGAAACCATGTGACAAATAAACGTCCAAATAAAAGACCAATAAAAGAACCTTGTGGCCACCGGAGCAACCAGCCTCACCAGGGCCACAGCAAAGCAAAGCACACGATCGAACCAAACCAGGGTGAGAGGATGAGCGGCTCTTACCTATGTCTGAAATCTTTGTTTCTTTCAAACATTGAAGGCAAATAAAACAGAGTGGAGAAGAAACAGTGTTAGTAGATATTAGAGACGCGTCTTTGAGTCCCACAAGCAAACACGCGAGCACGGAGTCGGCCCCAACGGGAGCAAACTCCGAGAACAGCCGTACTAAAAACTAAACGGGAGTCCAGGGGCTGACGTGATCGTGCAGTTCCTGATGTTGCCAGGGTCGAAATACAGAAACGAGGAGCCATAAATGATGGAGACAGCCTGTTCTAACACAAGGTCCCAAAGGTTCCCAGGTTCCAAGCTGTCTATACGGCCGACCTTTCGGAGTCGGATCTGTACGATGTTCACGTGTGGCAGGTTCTGTTTGGGCCCCTGTCCCCCGACGGTCTGCTGGGTTCTCTTTCTGCTCGTTTTACACACTCTCCTGAGCAGTAAAGCGGTCTCCTTCAGCTGCTCTCCGCCGTCACACCACACACACGTTTCTGTATTCCAACTGCGCTCTCCTCGCTCTCCCAGGAGCGACGCTGCCCAGACTGTTTGCTCAGGGATTTCAACTCATAACTTTATGTGGACTCACGACGGTGGATCCACCCTCGCACTGAATAAATGTTTGGGGACATTTTCGCTTCAGCTGTGATTTGGTGGGTTTACATTACAGCTCTGCATTCACCTGATCGACGCTCGCACATGCAAATAACCGAAAAAGTTGGTTCAAAAAAGTTAGAAAAACACAAGTTATAAAAACAGATACTCAAGGAGATCTTAGAGAAGTGAAAAGGCCTATTGTTGGTGTCAAGGGTGCTGTTTGACTCGACCATATTCAAATATTAATATGCGTAGCTGGCAAACCAGAGGTTTAAAAGTGCTTTTATGCAGATAAAAACTAGACAAAATGAAAAAAAAAAAAACCAGTTTGCTACAGCAGTAGCGGCAGCAGCCTTGGTTTTACCTCAGCTCCATGACGCTGGTAACGTTCCCAGAGGGAAAAATCCTCCTGATGTAGTTGAAATCTCCCACGAAAACGCTGCCGTCGCTCCGCAGGCCAGAGCCAGGGGGGCCAGAAGCTTGTTGCCTTCTGCCTGTCCATTACAGCTGGGGCAGGAAATGCTACGGCGACGGCCATTTCCTGCAACGTTAGGTCCAAATCAATCTAAATCGAATCTTCCTCCCCTGGATTCAAAGCAAAGTTCTCTGATAAATTAATTTGGGTTTTGTTATTTCCATCAGAGTAGCCATCTTTTATTAAGCCCATCTGTGATGAGCTGTCAATCAAAAAAGGCAGCGCGTTAGCCGACACAGGTAGCGAGGGACGCGGCTCCCACTGGGTCAACACTCTGGATGACATTCAGGCTATTAAAAAAAAAAAAAAGAAGAAGAAGAAGAAAGGAAAAAAAAAAGACCAGCCTCTCTGAAAAAATCCAATTCCTCCCCCTCTTATTAGTTTCTGCAGCTGGGTCTGTCTCCTTGGCAGAAAAACCAGGGCTTTAGCAGCTTTACAACATCAGCCACAGCTTCAAGTCTCTTTTTGTACGTGTTCAAACTTACAAATAGCAGCCATAATTTTGCTTTTATTCAGCCAGTCTGAGGGGATGTGCTGGTTCAGTACGGCCTGCTGCAAACCCTACTACACCAAGAAAATAAAAGACCTTAACGCCTGTTTTTTTTTTTTACTGTTTTTTAGGGTGCATCATCTCACTGACCCTGTGTCCACCTTATTATTCTACCCACGTTCATGCGTCCACATATTTCGGGATGTTTTTCCTCTCGGGGCCACAAGGAGGGGCTGCAGCGCGTCACAAAACCATCGAGACCAGCGCGCTGCAGCGCGTCGCCAGTGACGCGCTGGCCCATCAAGTTATTGCAGATAACTAAAGAAACAATCCAACAAACTCACCCATGATGCTCTTGATAACATGAGGCTGTTGGGAGATAAACGTGTTCTCCCCATCACCCTTATACAGAATACCTGGAAGCACAAACAGCATCTTGAGAGAAAAGACTCACTCCCACACAAAGTATACAGTTTTTCCATATTAAAAAGAGGACAAATAATAATGATAATAAAACACACCACACTGTTATTTATTATGTAGAATTATCACGTATAGATGGCGTCATAGACACCTCCCGCTGAAGCTGAATCATTGGGGTTTTCATGAATTCCGCTGTTATCATTGAATCTTTTTCTTCAAGTGTGGCTGGAGGATCATTTCCTTGATTTTCTCAGAAACTGTACAGTCAAATGTTTTAACATTCCTCAGCCCAGTGAAGAAGAGCCAGATGAACAAGTCATGTTTATCCATTATGTACTTTAGTTCAGAAGATGGATGGAAGGATTGACGCATCTACTCAAGTTATTAAATACAATAATTGTGCTTTGTTCTTTCTCTGACATTGAGGCAGAAGCTAACTCCCTAAACTGATGAAAAAAGCAACTATTTGAAGCAGCTGTGTTGTTACGCGGGGATTAGAGCACCCTCAAAATCTTGTTAATTCTGGCAAAAAAGCGGTTAGATTAGTGTGATCCAATATTCACAGCATGTGTTTGGGCAGAAGATACACCCCTTGTTTTGATTTTCAGTGTGTTTGTGTGTTGATAGAACCAAAATATTTTAACAAGTTATTCTTATTACTTGTGCCATGAGCATTAGTGTGTGATGCAAATAAATTCAGCGCAACCACATTGCATCTCATTTTTAGACAAAACAAAAACCTTATATCTAAATTTATCAATCATTATCACTGAATCATTAACCATCTGTCATTACTACTATTATTACTTTTCATGATAATTCTATTTTCGTATAATTAACCAGTAAATGAAAATACTTAGAAAGAAAATTCACATTTTAAAATTTCAAGTCGATTAAACTACTTTCTTTAACGACCTTATTCGTTCAAGGATATATAGATAAAAAGCAATCTTCTGCAATGGTGCAAACGTTTAACACGTGCAACAGCGGCCTTTACCGTTCTGCACGTCTAAGATGTGGTGCTTGTTCAGCGACCAGCCTCCCATGTTGGACGCGTCCAGCTCGAATCCCTGGAGAGTGGCCGTTCTCTTCTCCCACAGGATGAGATCCAGGCAGGATTCATATTCAAAGCCCACTGACACTACACACACACACACACACACACACACACACACACACACACACACACACACACACACACACACACACACACACACACACACAGGAGCATGCAGGTGTACAGCTCTATCGCGTTCACGGTCACAAGGTACATTTGCAGAGCATTAGGATGCAAAAATCCATTTTAAACTTCATAATACACAATGGATTTAAAATGCGCAGAACTAATTTTACAGCCTTTTTTCGTGTTAATAAACACATTTCATTGGGTTTCATGAGTTGTTGTGTGTGCATTCATTTTAGTAGGTAAAAACCTACTGACACCTACACACAACAGACTCCATCTTTTAGCATAATATTCCGTTTGTTTAAACGTCTGTTAAAGAATTTCTGCCAAGTGGTGTTAAAACGGTCCATTTGCATATAAATGACCATCAAGCCTCCCCACCTGTGTGGAAACCGCCAGCAGCAGCATCGGCGTGGGTGATGGGAAGGTGCTAGGAGAGGCTGGCGCTGGCTAACACCAAGACTTAACTCACCCACTGCCTCCGACAGGCCGTAGACGCGCTGGCCATAGGCATCCGTTTTGTCCCAGATGTAGGTGTAGGACAGGTTTGGTTGTGCGGGAAACCACTTCTGGAAAAGTCGACCCACCACCGCCACCATCAGGTGAACCTGGCAGAAACGCCCAGTGAAGCGTTAATGCTGTTTTTATTTCCTGTCTGGTGTCTTGTGGTTTCAAAAACAGCCTCAGGCACCGACTCACCTTCATCAGATTGAAGGGGACGGAGGACTGAGTCATTGAGACCTTGAGGACGGGTTTGTATCCCGGAGCTCTGGAACTGAGGTAGATCATCTTCAGATCGCTGCCTGGTATTGAGATTTCCTCTTGTAAAACCTAACACATCAACACAGGAATTGACCACATGCTTGCAACAAGTGAACGGACACGCAGTCGCGCACGGTACCTGCGTTTCGGGGATGATGGGGCCGTTTCCCTGCTGCGCTTCTGTAAAACTTGGAGACCAGAGAAGCAACAATGACGGGACTCGGTCTGATGAAGCCGCTGAGGTCACAGCTGGGAATGTCGTTCCCCTCCTGGGCAAAGTCGGCCGAAGGCAGCGGAGTCAGAGGAATTTCCCGGCGTGGTTCGCTCACGCGCGTGCCAGCGGGGAGTTGCCGCTCACCTTTTTCATGACGAGCGTGTCCATCACGTAGAAGACGTTCCACGGCACCCACACGGTCCTGTACTGGTTGAGGAAGGGAGCGCGCTCAAAGCTGAGCGTCAGCGACGCCCCTCCATTGGTCAGCAGATCAAACCTTCACGTCCATAAGAGAAAGAACGCAGCTTAACACCAACACCAGCCGTTGTTACGTGTTCTGACTGTCAGACCTACAGTCACATTTTCCATACAACCACTCTATTAAGTGTGAGTTTTAAAACAAAAGTGACCTTTGTAAAAGTGAAATGTCACTGAAGCTCAAGAAGCTCAAGCATTTGTAGCCTGACAACAGAACCAAGAGGTGAAAAGATAACCGAGATAGAAGAATTGCGTTATTTCAATAAATAATTACGCACATGCCGTCCTCGCGGGTTATGGTGTATCCGTGGTCTGGATAGTCCACGAATGTCACATTGACTCCAATCAGAGGCGTTCCATCGGCTGTCAATACCTGACCTCGGATTATAGACACCAGGCTGGACGCACAGAGACAGGGACAGTCGGACAGAGACAGTCAGACAGAGACAGTCAGACAGGCATAAAGGCGGCTGCCAAGTGCTTCTGTTACACACGTTTAACAAAAGAAAGCACCACATCTTTCATGTTTAAAGGGGAAGAATATCTGCCGCTAAAGGTCACAAATTCAGAGTCTTTTATGTGGTATTTAGAGAGGTTTAAAGGGGAGAAATTCACCTCGCCGATAGCTCGTAGGCAGGCGGGCAAACAGCCCTCATCACTGCGAGCACGACGCTATCAGATTACCAAGAAGACTACCAAGCACAGATGAAGGAATATTAAGATAGCAAACTGCGCGTAGGTGGACAGACTGTCCTTGGGCTCAGCCGTACGCGCCACCCTCCGCAGGTGCCCGAGTCTTGGCTCCCTGCTCTCATACATCAACACCGAGGCGCTAGGCGGCTCCGGGGCTGATCACGTCCACCGCTGTCGCCCTGCTGGCCTGTGGAACCGCCTCAAACGCTGAGCTGTAACCAGGGAACAGCGTCCTCACATACGCCCCTCTAACAAACTGAAAGGTTGTGTCCTCGTGGGTTTCAGGACACCCAGCGAACGCATCAATCCGTCCACTACGTTCACCGCTGCACGCGCGCAGGTGGGACGTCATGTGATTACCTTTTGTTAAACGGGCTGTCTCCAGTGACGACGTGGGTTGATTCAGGTCCAACTAGAAAGTGAATGCGCTGATAAAAAGACCTGGCAGCCTAAGGAGGACAAGGAGAAACCGTGTTTGATGCTTGGTTCGTGTCCAACCGCACAGCAAAACGGCCCGTTGGTCCCGTTCTCACCTGCTGAGGATCTAACGAAGACGGAGACTGACTGAGCACCTCCACCGGATCAGGAGATCCTTTACAGTACAGATGGTTTTGGCAGGAAAGCTGGAGACAGCAGTCAGGGTCCAAACAGTCAACCAGGCCATCTGAGGGACAGGAGAGGTTCTCGGCATTAACTCTTTATAGGGCACGCATTGAAATGCTATTAAATTCAAAACAACAGTTTAAGGGTGTTATTAGGAATCATAACCAGAGTTTATTTCTGTTTTCAGATTTTCAAAAAATTTTAATGTCTTGCAGAAAACCAAAGAAAATGAAGTTCCCATATTTGGTTCCTGGCCCGTTAAGGGTAAAAAAAAATCCATTTACTGAAAATGTAAAATATACAACAAAAACACCCATTTTGTGAAAGGAACTTCATGTTTGACTTTAGAACTTTTCCAACATAAGCCTTGGTACAGAGTCCTTACTAAACAAATTGTATAAAAATAACACACACATATGACATGCGCATATACACATGCATGGCCAGAAAGGTCATTATTTCATTGTTATTCATGGAGAAAACAGTGTCCATGTCCTTCTGAGCACCATATAAGCTTGTTTAGTATGTTTTATGCCTGATGGTTTGGACATCAAAGTACCTAAAAAAGTATTGAAAAGGCATGTGGGTGTGGTCTGGGGCAGAGTGCTGGTGTTCAGGAAGGGCTGTGTTGTTTAGGGCCAACTTCAGGGCCAGGTGGTCGGCCTGGGGGCCAACTTGCCAGATCTCCTTGAGCTCTGAGCTTGTGCTGCTGGCTGCACTATCTCATTATTATCATTATCATCAACACCCATGTTAGAACCCACTGTGGCCCACGAATCAGAAAGTTTGCCCTCCCCTGTTCTAGACCGTACTGAGGTGCAGGAGGGTGGTCCTATGCAAATGGTGTGGAAATTACCATTTTTAGTCACTTGCCCTATAAAGGGTTAAACAGACCTCAACTGAAAGAGCACGAGCTGGGACTCCGTCAGAAGTTTGGAGCCACGTCTTCTCTTTGTGCAAAATGAGCAAGCTAGCGGCAGAAAAGACGCGCTCGTCCACGTTCTGCAAGGCAGAAGCCGGGCTTTGTCTGGAGAAGGCGTCTGCACATTAAGACGGGCCACGAGTGCCGACATACCTCCTTCGTTGTCCTTGCCGTCGGTGCAGAGCGTTTCCATGGCTACGTGACAACCGGCTCCTCTCCAGCCTGGCTGGCAAATGCAGTGCCATCCACTGGCTTCCAGGGTGCACCGTCCGTTGTTGTTGCAGAAACCCGGACAACCCTCTGGGAGCAAGAAAGAGAGAAAAGCTTCTGCGTGTCTGAGGGTCCAGATCCACATTAAAAAGTGTTCAACATTGTCCAACCAATATTTCCTTTTCTACATTTCTCTCAAAAAAGCTTCTGAAACATAATCTTCAAAACGTTGCAGGCAGGTTTGAAACAGTCGGACTCCAGGTTAGCGTCGCATCCTTGTGTGAATGTTAGAGAGCAGAGACAGACTGGCTGGAACAGTAAAACTCCAATCACATGACGGATTATTATCAATCCTGCTCCCAATCCATGGAGCTGATAATGGAATCACTGAGCGGAAGAAGTGGGAAAAACCTGGTCACGCTTGACTACTCAAATCAAAATGAGCGTGATGAGAAGGACAAGCTTCAGTTCATCCTCATTGATACCATTCATATAAAAAAAAGGTTTCTGGTGCTTTTGATGCTGTTTCAGAAGCTTTTTTACAATATATGAAGATAAATGGTTTTTAGCAAGAGCTGTTTTTCACAACAGATAAAGAAAAAAAACCCTTAAAAAGAATAAAACGTAAAATAATAACGTTTATATTTAGGTGTGTGTCATGACTTTAGCCAACTGGACAGACAGGCTGAAAAACAGATAAAAAGTGAGGCAGATCCACAGGTTCCACTACAGAGACTGACAGAGACAGACGGTTGTACTTTCACATGAACCGCTAAGGCTGCAGCCTGAAAGCGGCGGTACTGTTCCAGGACAGACACACGGAAACAGTCGCAGCAGCATGTTTCCCTGCGCGGACGAGTCTCTGCGGCTCCGTCGGGCCGAATCTAGCAAAGACTGAGGGAGGCAGCCGTGACCCCGACGGAGTCTGCAGGGCGTCCGGAGCAGGGGGCTCGGGGTTGGGGAACGTGCAGCATCACTGGGTACAATCCATGTGAAAACACAACCAGCAGACAGACTGATAACACACACAAGAAAAATGTGTGCAGACAAGCTAACGGCACAGCACGGCCCAGCCTGGTGAGGATGAATTACCTTTAAATCCTGAAAATAGGAGAGGGCACAAGGGAGAGAGGGAGGAAATCAAGGGAAAAGGTAAATCGACTCTAAAGCAGCACTGCCAAATACAGGTAAACGGACTTGACAATGGCGTCTACAGAGCAGATGAGAGACGTGGCCTCATGGGGAGCAAACACAGTGGTGGGTACACTTCATACACAACCGACTTCACTTTTAGAAAGAAGAGACAGAAAACATTTCAGATGATATTCATACAGCTAAACGTTAAACTATCCAAAATAATCCATTATATTTATCTATTAAGCTAAATGGAACTCAGCATGTATGTATCTAATTTTGGGACTCTCTGATACTTCCTGTCCCTGTATATTAGTATATTATTGTGGTCACATGTTAGTGTGAGGGAGGGACTTGTCAAAAGAAGCTATAAAAATGCGTCCAGCTCCTTCATCGGCCGTGCTGCAGTTAGAAAACTCTCCTTGTTCCATCAGCGATCTCATCGCCAATAATCACCCTATGGTGATGGAGCTGTGCTATCTGGGACCGCGAGGCTCTGAAAGTGATAGAAGCGGCAGCGGAGATCGTCACAGTCCATCTTCCTCCTTTCACAGACATCTACAGCACATTACCCCCGCAGAGAAAAACAGATTGCAAATCAGGCGTGTCAAACACGCAGCCCACGGGGCCACATGGGGCCGCGAGGGGCCTTTCGTGAATTTACGGGCAGCTGGTCACAAAGTTTTTTTTTGGAATTATCTTTATTTGGTGTATTATGAGATTTTTTTCAGCCGTTTTCCGGTAAGTTGCTCCACCTTCTGTCGCCAAATTTGTGCTTCTGTGATTCTTTTTTTTGCCATTTTGAAATGAATAGCTGTAGCACGTCTTCACATCAGTGGTTCGGTTTCTCTGCGTTTAAAAAGCAGGGACAGATGACAGACATTTGCTTTTTCACGTCTGGGTTTTTCTTCTTCAGTGTTTTTCGGAGTGAAAACCTCATAAACGCTCAGGTTTGTCTTCTCTGGCCATTTCAAAAGAGTGAAAAATTGTTGTCTCACACTCTGAGGTAAGTGAGCGGGTGTGAAGCTGGCTCTGATGGCGGGGGAGGATTGGGGCCAAAGTCACCATCTTTGCCTCTCAGCCATGTTTGAGAGGCGGCTGAGGAAGCAGCTGAGCCGTGAAGCAAAGCTCGAAGTTTACCATCAACACCCCGGACACAAGCGGCAGGAATGAGCTCGCAGTTTGCTCTCTGCTGAGGCTACTGAGCCCAGATAAGCAGGAGGAGATGGGCGGATGGATGGATGGATGGATGGACGGATGGATGGACAGATGGACAGATGGATTTTTGTATAAAGCAATACAGACGTAAGACTGTAAGGGGTGAAAACCTTTTTAAATTTACAGGGTGGAAATAAAGACAGCAATAAAGCCTTTGGTTAGTAACTAATTAATGAACTGCATGTCCATATTATGATATACATAAATATAAATATATAAAGAGGTTCAAATCCAGCATTTGTCAGTAGTTGAGTTTAAAAATTAAGGTAATGCCGTCAGAAGATTCACCACTAGAGAGAAAAGGCTACAGTACCTTTAACGCGAATGTCCGGACTGTGAGCTTAAGTAGGAAAGAATGAAAAAAGGAGAAAGGAAACAAAAGGAAAGGAAGAGGAAAGAGCAGAAGTAGGCAGTAAGCTCAAAAAGGTTAAATAGGAAAACACCAATGGATGTAAGGTTTTTACGTGCATTTTATCCCTAAAATAACAAAGTTTTTAAAGTTTACATTAATCAGGTAATTTCAGCTGTTAAAATATATAGGATTATTTTATTTAAATAGCCTAAACATTCCAAAACAACATCCGGCGCTAACCAAAGTCAGGTTTTTTGGGAATGTTTCTACACTCGATTTGCTACTCCTGATGGCTGAACTGCAGATGATTTGTCCAACCTTCGTCCCAGAGGCTGGAGTCAACACAGTTATTCTACTGCTCAAGTACGAGTCGGCATCGGGAGCTTTGATTTGATCATTCGCCGATGAGAGAGAGCAAAGCAGAAAGGACTGGATGTCGCGTCTGGCTTAAAGAGATATTCTAGTAACACAAATAAAATCAGACACCCACTGACAAGATGCGCCTATTAATGTTTTCTAACACTGTATTATCTCAAAGAACGGTATACTCAAAGAATTTAAATGGCTCATTATCTCAAAGGAAGGCCGGGCAAACGCTATAAAATGTTACCGTACAGCTAAACATTAGCATGTGCTTTGTGCCAACCGATCGACCTCTGAGGTCACGTGTGAACCCCCAGGTGTATCTGAGAGGTCATGTCTGCGACCACGGCCATGGACCTCCCTGTATGAGTGTGTGTGAGTGTGTATACGATCCAGTCCACTCACCAATGTTGCAGTGCTCTCCTGTCCATCCTTGGTCACACTCACACTTCCCCTCCTTGCAGACTCCATTCTTGCTGCACAAAGGGTGGCAAGCCTTCTGCTCACACAGAGTCCCCGTCCAGCCCTCCTCACACCGACACACACCGCTGTAGCATATCCCGTGGCTACCGCAGTCCACTTCGCACTGCTCTGTTTAAGAAAATATATAATCAGGCTAATGCCGCCAGCGCCGTCTATTAGGACCAACACTGCAAACTGGACTGGAGAATAACAAAGTTTTACTACAAGAGCTTAAATGTGGCAAACCAATAGAGCAGTCCAGCCCGGTCCAGTTCTGGTTACAGGTGCACGTGCTGGTGTCCGTGTTGTATGTGCCATGACCAGAGCACTGGTCTGGACACACGGCCTTGGCGATCTCACAGTTGGCTCCGCCCCAGCCGGGCTGACAGTGACACTCGCCGTGAATGCACAGGCCGTGGGATGAGCAGAACGGGTCGATGCAGTCCACTGGAAGGCATGCGAAAAGAGTGGTGCAGTAAAATAACCTTGTTTATGCACACATTTGTTTTAAAACACTGATTGCGACCACTGAGAACAATTAGAGTCTATAGACGTTGTTTTGGATTTGTTGCATTAGCGCTTTTGGCTCACACTTTTTTACGGCAAATTTTCTAGGCGGCTTCCTCCACATTGCTGGGCTCTCCTAACCGTAAGGATAAAAACCAGAATGCAGCACAGCGGTGCTGTGCTACGTGGCTTTGGACCCAGAGCCTTGTTTTTATTATAACAATAGCATATCATCTTAGCCATATCTTAGCCATAGCTGGCTGCCGACAAAATAAATGCAAATAAAATTAATGGTAATGAAAAATAATTGCGGTTGACAGTTGTGGTGATATTCACGGCTGGCCTACTGATGATAAAGTATGAGTGTGCTGCCTGTTACCTTCTTGACAGTTGTCGCCCTTGTAGCCAGTGTTGCAACTGCAGGCGCCCATTAGGCAAATCCCATGTCCTCCACAGTGGATGTCAATGCACTGGTTGGCTGGCACATCGCATTCCACGCCCTTCCAGCCGCTGTAGCACTGGCAGCGGCCGTGGGAGTACTGCCCGTTTCCGTTGCAAAGAACCGGACAGGCAGCTGGAACACAAAGCAGCAAGAGAGAGCCCTGTTGAAACGGACCTTTCTGGTCAGAACACTCAGGGAAACGGACTGCCTTTAGAGGCTTGAAACACTCCAAATCTCCTTCAGGACAGTACAGTGATGACCAGAGGTGGGCAAACTAAGGCTCGGGGGCTACATATGGCCCAATTAACTATGTAATCCGGCCCGCAGAGTCTTTTCAATGAGCCTCATTAAGGCGAGTATTAGCTTGATTGGTTAGATAAAAGTTCAGGGTGGTTGGGGGGGGTTGGGGTTAGTTTCTTACACCACCTTATCAGCACAATTATCAAGATCTAAAACTCAATGTGGCAACTAAAAAACGAGTTTCTGTGCTCTGATCGGACTAAAATTGGACTTTTTGGTGTTAATTCTAACCTTCCTGGTTGGAGGAACCCAGGCCCAGAACCATCCTTACTGTGAACCAGGATGGAGGGTGTTTTTGCGGGGTTGAGGAGAAGCTGAATAAATCTTTTATTGTTCAGTAAAACGGAGAAAGATTTATTTAACGAGTGGAGGGGCGATATAATAAATCAGTAAGATAGCACCTAAGCAGAGGTCAGTGACGGGCAGCGGACAATAAAGCAGCAGAGAGAACAGCAAGAACCAGCCTTCCGGCAGAGTGGTGTGTGTGTGTGTGTGTGTACACGCGTGTGTGTTTACCTCGAGAGCAGTCTGTCCCCAAAAACCCTGGGAAACAGTGGCATATCCCTGAGAGGCAATCTCCGTTCCCATGGCAATTCTGAGGACACTCCATGATCGATTCTGTGATCAGCAGAGTGTGAGAAAGAGATTTGGGGTTGCTGACAGTCGTCTCTCTACACACAGGACAACAGATACAAGCTGGACCGAGGAGGAAAAGACACGAAAAAACCCCACAGAGTGGTGGTCTTTGGTGCCATCTGTTCATCCATCCATCCATCCATCCATCCGTCCGTCTCACCTATAATGACTGTACTGTAAGTGACTTGCTCTGTATTCCGTCCATCGTTGTAAAAAGCCAGATGCCAAATTCCCGTGTCCAGGTACTGAACAAAGCTGGCCTCGTGCGTGCTCACCGAGCGCGTGTGTCGAGCTCCTGCCATGAAGTCACTGTTGCGCGTGTGAGCCAGGTGAGCGTACCGAAGATCTGCATCACTCAGCGCTCGTTTCTCCTTGGACATGAGCCTGTTACTGTCCAGTAACGACACAAAATCATACTGGAGGACAAAAAAACAAACAGATCAGACTTTTTCCCATAACATCAGCAAAAAAAAAATCTGGAGATCTGCTTGGAACTTTGTCCTGGTTCTGATACCGACAACAGCTGTAAACACACACGTGCACCCTTTTAAACCGACCTGTGTGTGGGAAGGCGGTAGGCCTTTGCGTCCGTACACACCAACAAGAGCGTCTTTCTCCAGGGAGATGTTAAACTTTAAAAAGAGCGGCTGGTCAATATACAGCTGAGACCTCCAAAAAACACCTTGGAGAGAATGGAATTCAGTATTAATAATTTTACAATGTTAAATACTCTTTAGTCCGTTGAGACTGATACAAGTCAAAGAACTCGGTAAATCATGGCTGAAAAATTACTTTACATTACAAATTATATTACAGCACACATGCAGAAAGAAAGAGAGAGAGAGAGAGAGAGAGAGAGAGAGAGAGCGCGAGAGCCTAACCTGGTGGAATAACCTGCATGGCTCGTCTACCCACGTCCACCTCTCCGGTGTCGATCGTGTTATTCTCTAGAAGCACCCATTTACCTGTGCAAAGATTTCAGTAAGTGTATATAAACTCCCTTTTTGGGAAACTTGAAACATTACTCCTACAATACCAGAGTAAAGTCAATAAACGGCTTCACCAACTCAGGAAAAGGATACGAGAAGTTAGAGTAACATCGATCTGTGTAAAACTGATCTGCTCGTCGCTGTAAATCAGCAGGCGTCTACAACCCACAGGTCCTTCATGTGGAACCATCTTCACAAAACTGCTCAGTGTGAAAGAATAAACATTTGCTCACTATTATCCGTGGACACCATGAAGGTGTTTGGAGTCGTGTCTCTCGCTCCGCCACCATTTTCAAACAACCCAAAAGTCTCATGATCCTGAAGCTGCCAGTTGAGACCAAACAGATGCATGGCTGCAGGAGGAGGAAGAAATAAAGAACAGATGAGAGAAAAACGATGTTTCACGCAAACCCTGGACACAGATTTAGTGGTGATGCGATTTTTTTGAATCCTGATCGTCCTTTACTATCAATCCTTCTACTGTTTTGTAATCAGATTTAGTGTCATTAAAGTTTGTATGTTGGATCTATTTTGAATTCTTGACCCGCGTTCCCAGCCGACCACTGTGGAAGCTGTGTCCCGGACAGAAACACGGGGCTGCAGGGGCTTGTCATCCCAGACACCCCTGATATTTAAATCCTCAAGGATGATGGAGCAAAGCTCATCACCCCCCGGGGGTCCTGCCACTGCCAGCTCACAGCCCGAGTGACCGCCGCCGCCGTGATAAGGGACGCCATCCCAGAGTCCTCGGGCTCTGCTTCGGCTTGAGGAGTTCTTTCCGGCCTCTCAACTGCATCCTCAGTCAACGTCGTCAACTTCCCATCCTCGTTTTTCCCCAGAACCTTCTCAAGGTCTTGCTCCCTCCCACATAAAAGATTTTAGTTTAAACAATGTGTGTTAGGTTCTTCTGGAGTCCCTCCACAGCTTGACAGAGACACAAACTCACCGTGTGTGTGAGTGAGTGTGTGTGCGTGTGTGTGAGGACCCTTACCTATGCAGTAACACAGCAGAAGAGCGAGCAGAACCGAGAGGCCCACCGCACTCACGGCCATACACCTGTTTAAAAACAAGACAGCAGGTTGGTGTGGCTGTGGTTCTTTTAGGCTGTGATTTCCACTGACCTCTGACCTCTTTAGATTCAAAAGCATAAACCCGACTAATGAGCCCGTCCGGGATCCAGCTCCAGCTAATCAATGAATGTCTCTTCACCGAACAAACTAGAGCAGTTCTTGTGCAATTTTTACATTTTTCAAAAAAATCAGCCTCCCACGCATAGTTTGATTTATTTATGATTTATGTCAAAAGGAGGGCGTCGCAAAACCGAACAAGGACACGTTGATATGAGGCTTTTTTATTTTTATGTCCTGTTTTTTTTTCTGCTGTGAGGGGGAGACAGACAGAGATGGAACCCACAACCTTAAACACACTAACGGTTGCCAGGGCGCCGTGAGCGCTGTGATTGAAGTGTGTGAGGTAGACGAGGCTCAGGTGCTGCTCTGGGATTGACGGGCTCACGCATCTGACCTGTGACCCACCAGCTGGTGACCTCAGAGCCTTTTAAACCCCAGCTGGAAGCGAGCCTCTCACCCCCCAACAAAGCGCCCGCTTTAGGGTTGCTTGTGCACGCGTTCAAACGAATTCTTTTCAATTTAATTGTATTAAAGCATCACAATAAACACTGAGCACTGAACATGCACCTAGTAGAACCCCTCTTTGTTTATTAACCTGTGCTTCTTCTGTATCCAGGCCAGGAGCACAGGTTAGAAACCTGTTCTTTGTTTCCTTTTCCCCCCTTTCTCAGGGAAGCTCGGGGCTCCATTAAAGGGTTGTTTTTTTTTCCTTTGTTGCGTTGGCACTGCTCTCCTGTGAAGCTAATTAAGCTGCTTTTGTACATTGATCTCTGTGCTGCCTGCTTCTCTGGGGAGCAGGAAGAGTGGGGAGCAGACAGTGTAATGTCTCGGTCTCCCCAAGACCCAGGACATAACGCTGCACTGCAGAGCAGCTAATGAGACCGGGAGGCTGGTTGCAGGCGTCCCATCACTCCTGTCTTCCTGTGCTCTGGTTCTCATGACGATCATTTTTAATTTTTCACAGGGCATCGAAGCTTTTAGCTCCACATACAAATGTCAGAAAATTAAATATATTACAAAAAATGGCACTATTGCATTGATTATTTAGCATCCAGGCTCTTTTGCTTCTACAGGACTGCGTACAGGAGCAGAGCTGGAGAAACTACAAAAGCATTTCTGTTGCACTTTGGCTGCTAAAAGCAGAGACCTCCATCATTCAGGGATGCATAGAGTTGGGAACAACAGAGCTGGCACTCCAACCATCCTGAGCATTCGAGCAAAGTTTTCTAAATTCCACCATCTGTGCTTGGAAGCCTTTTTCACGGACACAATAAACCCCAACCGGACAGAAAATACAGTCCACTGACAGATCCCCATCCACGCTGACAGATCCAGAGAGGACAGGATTACCCCAAATCCATGTGTACATGTTACAGTTTTTACCTCCAGGAGCAGTACTTGGAGGATTTCTTGAACTTGAAGGTGGACCGAGACAAAGTATTCCTTGGCAGTGGCCTGGTAGGGGGTGAGTACACTGAGCCCGTTGCCATGGTGTAACCAGGGGTTGCAGTGGAGAAAAGGGGAGTGGTGCCTGTCCCTGTCTTAAAAAGGAAGTGCCTGGGAGAAACACAAAAGGGATTGTTGTCTCACAACAGCGTTTGAGCGGTAGCAGGGACAAGTAGATGACCATGACTCATGAGAACTTTGCAAAGGTACCGTTGATATGATTTGTTAGCAGCTCAGCGTAGATAAAATCATATAGTAGGTGACTTTAATATCAATGCAGACGGTGACAGAGCATCAACTCTGCATGTCACTTTTTCTTAGATGACAAAGAGCAGGGGACAACCATCAATAACCACATGTAGCACATCATTACTCGAAGAACAAGAACAGCAGACTCGGAGTCAAAGCTCAGTTTACCCATCGATTTCCTCAAACAGGAGTAGAAATGAGTTTCTCCACCAACACAATTACAGCCTCTTGAGAGGGAAATCAAAACTTATTTTCGCAGTCGTCATTTAGGAGAGAAATATCCTTGAATCCACATTTTCTTTTCAGTCTCATCTGCTGCCCCCTGATCTTTAATCACTGCTGCCGTGATTAACACAGCAGATAACATTTTATTTACAGAACAATTCAACACATCTTTTTAACATTATAAAAAACTTCTTTTGTTTTTTTTTTTTAGACCTACAAATAAATACCTCGGCGTTGACGCTAACATGAGTAGCTACTCCAGTGATTTGAGCCAGTGAAGGTAAAGGGAGCTTTTACCTCGTCTCCAGAGGCACATTGCTGCCGAGCACCCAACTGTCTTGCAGTGGGACACTGTCGGGCGGTGTGGTCTGCACCTCCACTGGTAGCTGGCCAGCCAAAGAGGCCGGGCTTCCTGTAGCAGGAGGGAGCTGCTGAGCCGAATTCAGCGACTGGCTAGCATGGAGCGTTGAGCCTCGAGCCTGGTTCAGGGCTGTGATTGAAGGCTGCTGGTGGTGAGGTACTGGGCACAAGACTGATCCTTGGTGATTGGATAGTTGCTCTGTCAACAGGAGAAAGCAATAGATTAATATTTTTTTTTTCTTTTTCCGCTCGGAGAGCTTAACCTCTATCTTTCCTGTTATTACTGGCCTGCCTGCTGGAACCTCCTCCACTCTTCTGATGCTGTCTCAGGAGACACACAAACCTTTTGCCCTTGCCTTTGCTGTCTAGCAGCTTCCATAGACGGTTGATCCCCCCCGTGTGTATTAAAAAATGCCAAACTACCCAAGACTCCGAGAAAGAATGAGGGGAAAGAGCCTCTATCTGCAAACAATCTCTTACTCGGTTTGATCTTGGTAACTCCCTGTCTATTACAGTCGTCCTCAGTCCAGTTTGCACAGCAGCAGGTGAGATTCACAACCTCTGAACTGTAAGATGGGTGATGCATCTCTGCCTGTTTCTGCAGGTATTCAGAGCTGCACAATAACCTCCAGCCTCGCTGACCCCTCCGCTTCAAGATTTTCATCTTTAGGATAACAGACGGCAGCAGCCTTTATGGTATTCCACCATCTCTCTCTCCTCCGCACAGCAGTTTTCTCTGCATTGCTACATTTCCCAGTTCTCTCTTTTTCAGTCTTCTAATAATATACCGTGAACCAATGGTACAATAAAAAAAAACAACCACAAATTTAGTGTGTCAGTATTTCTGCATTTGTTAATTCATTTTCTGTGATTGCATGTTCAAGGTGATTATAAAACAATGGTCATATGGTCAAAGTGTATCAATGAATATCTGCCAGATATTGGCATTAATTACGGAATGTGACGAGCAGCTAAATGGAGAAGGTCATAGGTTCCGTTAGATACTGTCAGACTTGAACGTCACCAAGGTTATCCAGATGGACGTGCCTCCCCCACCCGCCCACAGAGACTGGGCATGTTGGGATTAAAGGGATAGTGCTACAATGACGCTGATCAGTTTTATCAGACAGAGTCTAGTTTGAATTTTCCTTTTCATACATCTGAGTTAGTGATGGAGTTCCACTAAATTCTGTATTTGGACCTAACCCTTTTCGTTTTCCACACGCTCAGCTGTTTTTCAGGATACCTCTGACCCCCAGGCTCCGTAGGCCAGGCCGTAGCACCCTATCACCTCCCACAGAGCTCTCAGGGTGCTGGTTGACTCGTAGTACCCAGAATCCTTCAAAGAAGCCTTTAACTCAGTTCCCAGGAACAGAAATATGATCCATGGCATGTCTTTCTCTGCTTTTCTCTCTTCCTCTATCTCTGCTGATCTGCAGGTTCAGCTAAGTCAACGGCTAACAGAAACTCATTATGTGTGCATGTATGATGTATGCCTTTGTTCCCATCTTTGGCCCAACTTCTTCACCTAGCTGTCCATCAGCTTGCAGGTCCCCATATGAGCCCGGTCCTGCTCGAGGTTTCCTCCTCTTACAAGGCAATTTTTCTTGCCACTGTGACCTGCATAGGTATCGGATTCTGCTTAATTTCAGTTTAGTATAAAAAACACACTTATTCCTGATCTTTCTGGGCTATATCTGTATTTAGTAAATCCAGCGTACACGCGTATCCGGAAGTACGCAGAGCTGCTGGAAACGGTTGCCTCGCTGGCTCCAAAATCCTCCAAACACTAAACACCATCAACTATGAAGACAGGCACGCACAAGCAAGCAAGCCAGCTCTTAAAAAAGAGAACGAAAGCGCAGAGCAAAGTGACAAGAACACCGAGCCAACAAAGAGTTCCTTCGATTGAACTTCATTTCTTTTCATCAAATTCTTCCTGTGTCAGCATCGATCGCACGGATTGAAAATGAAGTGATACACCCCGGAGTGCTGGAGGCAGCCACACAATGATGTGCCGCTGCAGCGCGCACAAACACACACTCTTCCACTCTCTCTCTCTCTCTCACACACACAAAATGGGGAATAGTTGTAAAAATCATGCAGTAGGAAGAAAAATACAACTTTCTTCTAAAATCCATGTTGTTACTATATATTTCAGTATTTATTATCATAAATTAATGTACATAAATTAAATTAATGATATTTAATTTTCATGGGGACATTTACAGTAACACAACATCACCACATCGGGTCGATCTGGATGTGTATGTGTGTGTGTATGTGTGTGTGTGTGTGTGTGTGTGTGTGTGTGTGTGTGTGTGTGTGTGTGTGTGTGTGTGTGTCCGTCAGACAAAAAGAGCTCCTCATTCAGACAAATAGGTCAGCAGTTAAAAAGCCAACACTGACCCTGCTGTCACTTCAAATGGAAGTCTGCTGCCAGACTACAACCAGTGATTGTGTGTGTGTGTGTGTGTGTGTGTGTGTGTATAGACAACACAGAGTTTATCCTTCGAAGATGCTGAGTACAATCAGCACAATGTCGTTGTTGTAGTCATCATTATTATTATTATTATTATTATTATTATTATTATTATGGTTAGAAAATTCAAGCAGCGGAACTCCTGGAACCTGATTTCTGCTTCTGGAAGTGTAATTATCTATTTTTTTATGTGGATTAAAGGC
>CAAE01011462.1:27082-48289 GCA_000180735.1 Tetraodon nigroviridis | reverse complement strand
CCTCGTCTTTTGTATCCGTCAACGACTGATCCAGCAGTTTTTAGCTCTGCTCAGTTTGAGCAGAGCTGTGGTCACAAAACACAACTTGACATATACTTTTTCCTCCCTGGACTTCTGTCCCCTCCCAGATGCAAAGACTCACAAACTTTCCCTTATTTATATGAATAAATGTCAGAATATGCAACAGGACGGTCAGAACAGCCCTCATACGAGGCGAGCCAGCGCGTTCTCATGCTGCACATGGAAACTCTGTTTATTCTGAAAACAGCGGAGGACCACAAATACGCTCGTCTGTAGATGGATGTGACGTGGGTCATCACATCCGTGACCGGCCGCCATGTTTGGGGAAAACGGAGCAAGACGGGGATGACGTGACCCCCGAGCCCAGGAGGGCAGAGGTCAGACGCAGCAGAGAATCGTCTCTGAGAATCATCGAGGAAGCCGCAGCACCAGTCAGCTGATTCTCCGCCCACCTTATTTACGAGTTAACCATTTTTGATGACACAAGGTGATAATTTGGACTCGTCAGCACCAACACCGTCGGTCACAAAAACCCCCAGAAGTGTTGGAAGAGTCTTTACATTTTCAAACTTTAAAAAAATAGAATTCTTATTTCTTTTCTACCATCAAATGTGAGATTAAATGTCTCCGTGATCAGCTGGGGATTATTTGCAAGTGACTATTGAGTCATAATTTTATTATAACTGCTCTGCTGTAATTGTGCACAGGCAATAAAATGTGTGTGTGTTGTTGCTGTGATGAGAACATGAACGGGACTGCTGCCTGTAGAGTCTAACGGTGCCTTATCAGAAGCAGATATCAGCGCTGACTGATGGCTGTTACATAAAGAGGTCCAGGAGCAGTCACCCACCCAGCAGCGGGACAGGCTGGTGCCAGCAGCTGGCTGCACGCCGATCAGCCGTTCAAAGTGCAGCGGCACCCGACAACAACAACGTCAACACAGCGAGCTGGAAGCACGGCGGGAGGCGACACCATGGAGAAGTCGGGAATATCTGGGGATCCAGTGGAGAGGAGAGGGGTGAGGACCACCGAGCTTCAGTCTGACCTTTATTTCACCAGTTTGTTGCCATTAATATGAAAACAAATGGGAGGTTCTCATGGAGACTTTTTGCCTGATTTCCCTGAACAGCGACTGACTCTAGTTTTGGCCTTGGCGACGCTCGTTTCTGCGTTCGGCTCCTCGTTCCAGTACGGCTACAACGTGGCCGTGATCAACTCTCCAGCAGAGGTAACCGTGGCAGAGAGATGAGACGTTTGTTCTGATCTAAGCAGCGTGAAGGCAAACACGCTGTGTGTGTCCTCAGTTCATGCAGCAGTTCTACGCAGCCACCCACCTGGAGCGCCACGGCCGGCCCATGGAGGACAACCTGCTCACTCTGCTCTGGTCCCTCTCCGTCTCCATGTATCCGCTGGGGGGCTTCTTCGGGTCTCTGATGGTGGCTCCCCTGGTCAACAAACTGGGGAGGTAACCTAACGTGTGTGTGGGAGATAAGGTCAACAGGCCCCGGCCGTGCCCCTAAACCCATCCGCCCCTGCCGCAGGAAGGGCACCCTCCTCTTCAACAACATCTTCTCCATCGTCCCCGCCGTGATGATGGGCGTCAGCGAGATCGCCATGTCCTATGAGATCATCATCGCGGCGAGGTTTCTGGTGGGCATCTGTGCAGGTGGGGACACTGACAGCATGAATTCCCGGTGGAGGGAGGTCACGTTTTCCAGCTGTTTTCCTCGTCCGCAGGCCTGTCGTCCAACGTGGTGCCCATGTACCTGGGAGAACTGGCTCCCAAAAACCTGAGGGGAGCCCTCGGCATCGTGCCGCAGCTGTTCATCACCATCGGCATCCTCTGCGCACAAGTGCTCGGCATCAGGCACATACTGGGCAACAGTACCGGTGAATACGACGGGGAAGATGTTCGTCACGGCTGATTTTCAGGCTCAGAGTGAACCGTCTGTGTCCAGGCTGGACTCTAATGCTGGGTTTGACCGCCATCCCCGCTGCGCTCGAGCTCCTGGTGCTGCCCTTCTTCCCCGAGAGCCCCAGGTACATGCTCATTCAGAGAGGAGATGAGAAAACAGCGCAGAAAGGTGAGCGCCTCCACCCTCCCAGAAGCGGTCGTAGCAAATCTGACGGAGCGCACAGCAACACGCGTGTCCCCTGCAGCGCTGCAGCGCCTGCGGGGCTGGGACGACGTGGAGGAGGAGCTTTCCGAGATGCGTCTGGAGGACCAGTCGGAGAAGGCCGAGGGCCGCTTGTCCGTGCTGAGCCTGCTCTCCCAGCGGTCGCTCCGCTGGCAGCTGGTTTCCATCGTTGTCATGAACATGGGCCAGCAGCTGTCAGGGGTCAACGCGGTGAGTGAGTGGCTCCCAGCTGGCCCACCGTCCACCGTCCACCGTCCACCGTCCCCCGTCCACCGTCAATGACGCTCAAATGAAGCTTTGCTGCAGCTTTGCACACACACATGCTCACACACACGCTCTGTCTCTTTGCCCAGATCTACTACTACGCTAACAGCATATACGCCTCGGCTGGGGTCAAGCTGGATGACATCCAGTACGTCACCGTGGGAACGGGGGCAGTGAACGTCTTTATGACCATAGCTGCTGTAGGTACCAGGCTGGTCACCGGAGGCCAGAACAGCGGGAGAAGGCGTTCTGAACAGATGGGTGTGCTCTCTCCTCCCCAGGTCTTCATCGTGGAGGCCTCTGGACGACGGCTGCTGCTCCTCTGCGGCTTTGGCATCTGCTGCGCCGCCTGCGTGCTGCTCACCGTGGCCCTCAGCCTCCAGGTATCCTGTCAGAGCTTCAGTGTGACGCTTCTCTGCTTCCCTCTAGTGGAAGAACAGTTCTCTAGCGCAGTTTTCACTGGAGCGCGAATGTAGATGCACCAGCAGAAGCAGTGAAGCCGGAGATCATCCGTCCGTAAGGCGGCAGCTGACCTGTCATCTCAGCCGGGTCCAGATCCTCCTCCACAGCTGAGCAACAAACCCAACTGGGGATT
Source organism: Tetraodon nigroviridis (assembly GCA_000180735.1). Lineage (NCBI taxonomy): Eukaryota > Metazoa > Chordata > Actinopteri > Tetraodontiformes > Tetraodontidae > Tetraodon > Tetraodon nigroviridis. The sequence goes on along the minus strand of CAAE01011462.1, from coordinate 45,271 downwards.
TAAAGTGTTTGCGGTGTGTTGACAGGACAGCGTCGCGTGGATGCCCTACATCAGCATCACCTGCGTCATCGTCTACGTCATAGGTCACGCCATCGGACCCAGTGAGTCTGCCTCCGCACCCCTGCCTGTTTACACACACACACACACACACTGATTACAGCCGGACGCGCTGTTAGCTCAAGTGTTGTTTGGACGAGGGCAGACGTGTAATGGTGCCGGTCGTAAACTGGTGCAGGTGCTCGGCGCAGGGTCATTTTTTACCCTGAAGTGTGTTTTGGTCTCAGCTGACCACACGTGTGCGGTCCCGGCAGGTCCTATTCCTTATGTGGTGACGACGGAGATGTTCCGACAGTCGGCCAGGCCCGCGGCCTTCATGGTGGCTGGCTCCGTCCACTGGCTCTCCAACTTCACAGTGGGCCTGGTCTTTCCTTTCATGGAGGTTGGTTGCGCGCCGTTTTCCAGAACATTAGTGAAAACAACTTAGCTGTCAACTGCTGGGAAGGAGAACGCTGTCAGCCCCAGGTCCCTGGTCCACAGGTCCAGGGTTTGGATTCACAACAGGTGTTCAAAATTCCCCCTCGGTCATTTTTACCGAAGTTATGTGGAGTAAAAAGTCAGAATTCATTTTTGTTTTTCAACTGGATTCAGACATATATGCCAGGTGCTGCTCAGCAACTCCTCTTCGTCGTCTCCTCTCCTCTTCCTCCCCAGAGAGGCCTGGGGGCCTACAGCTTCATCGTCTTTTGCGTTGTCTGTCTGCTCACGCTGGTCTACATCTGGCTGGTGGTCCCGGAGACGAAGAACAAGACTTTCCTGGAGATCTGCCAGATGTTTGCCAGCAGGAACAAGGTGGAGATCAAACTGGGGGACGGAGAGCTGCCTCTGAAAGAAAGGAGTGCACCGGCCACGGCCCTCTGAAGAAAGAGCAGGTCCTCACCAGGAGGGCTGAACGTTTGAATTTATCCGCCATTTTAATTTATGCAAACCAGCTGTTGACCCATTAATCATCTATGTATGATATTTTTTTTATAGGAATGATCGTGAAACTTGCCTGATGATAAATATTTAAGTCAGGAAACATTCGGAGAGGCTCTTTTCACTCTTTATTGATGCTAAAAACGTGGTTGTCGTACATGTTTTGACGTTTTATATCTGAGATATTTGACTGCCCTGCCTCCTCAGGAGCATCTGTACTGGCCATCCAGCTCCACGCCTCCATAAAGACCGAGTCTGGTGGTCCCCCAGCTCAACACGTTGCCCACCACCGTGCTGTTCCTCTCGCACGACATCTGGTCCCGGATGTCGGCCGTGCTCAGGATGTAGTCCCACACGTTGACATCGGTCATCTTGCCCACAAAGGCGTTTGAATTGGAGATGCCCAGTAGTCCGTCCTGGTCTCTGCCCAGGATGAACACGCCACTGAGGCTGACCGAGTACCCTCTTTTCAGGTGGCGCTGCTCCCCCACCATGCCGTTGATCCAAAGCTCCGCCCCGCCCGTCTGGGACGACCAGGTGACGCAGTAGTTGGTCCAGACGTGGGCCTTGAAGCTGTGCGGCAGGTTGACAAACTCGTTGCCGATCCAAAGACCCACCTCTCTGGAGTCCCCGTCTGCGCTGATGGAGATGGCCACTTCGTTCTCGTGCTCGCTGCTGGTGTAGGAGAGGACCGTTTGGCTCCCCTGGTCTTGGGGCAGCACGTGCAAGCAGACGGTGAAGGCGTTCATGTCGGGGTGGCTGACGTGAGCTAACGCGTACGTAATGTCGTTGCTGTGCTGGAAGTTGAGCACCAGAGGAAACAGACCAGTACGTTCTGAGGAGAGCAGGAGAATGGGAATCAGAGAGGCAGAGAGGTCGGTCTCTCCATCCCAGAAGTCACCGTACAAAAGCAAAGAACCCACCGTATCTGCTTGGCCTTGAGCCATGAGCTCCACCTGAAAGGCACAAACAGCTATCAGCATTTACAGGCCAGCAAAGGTAACCAGTGTGTAGGACTGTGACTCCAGCCACCTGCATAGAGCTGCTTCCCCAGCGACGTGATCAGGCCTTCGATCTTCAGGAGCTTGGATTCAATTTCATCCTGACGACAAAATGCTGAAAGAGGCAGTGGTAAAATCAGGATGAAACTCGGGTTTGGGGTGTTTCCAACAGTGAATCAGAGGGGAGAAAAAAACAGCAGTAATTTAATGTGTGAAATAACTGTTTTATGTTGCGAAAAAATGATGTCTAGTAGTGTGGAATAGCACCCACTTCCTTTGCCCAGGCGGGGCAGGAAGGACGACTCCACCACGCGGTCATTGAGGGGCTGAGCGATGCGGTAGTCGTTCCACAGGGTCTTGTTGTCCAAGTCCATCAGGGTGCTCTCCAGCTTCCTGATCTGGGGGAGCCCACAGGAGATGTCTGACACAGACTGTCTGCTTTGGATTTCTCCCCTAACATTTCAGAGGTAGCGTCCAAAGGCTGCACCTGGTTGTGTGAGAGCGTGATGGGCGTGTCGAACACCGTCCAGAGGATGCTCTCGTAGCAGGGCGGCGTGGTGAGGGAGCCCTGGTATCTGAAGAAGTGGTTCAGGTTCTCGGGGAGCATGGAGCGCACGTCCAGGCTGGATATATACATGGACTGACCTGCCGGGACGTCCAAGCTCACCTCAGCATCTGTTAGCAGTGCGGTTTTTTACCCGGGTGTGCAGAAAGCTTACCTGCATACTTGATTTTGCCCAGGTTGGCGATGAAATCACTGTAGTAAGTGTTCTCAAAATGTCCATCCTGGAGGGTTACACAAATCAGTGTGAGATGCATTGTGTTGTTCTTGACCAAAAAAAAAGTAACTGAGCTGTTAGCAGAACTTTTGAACCCAGAACGGAAGGAAAAACGACAGATCATTCACTTCAAAGGGCATTTCCAAAGATGTGGAAGACTATTTTTTCACTACAAAGACTTCCCTCAGCAGAACTGATGCTCATTCATCAGGAAGAGTGCCTGCGTCCTGGTGCAGAGGGGAAGAAAAAGGAAACAAAAGTGTGTGTCTTACATACATCGTAGAAAAAGGCGAGTACAGCCAGGCCGTCGGGTTTATCTCTGGCTTCGATGAAGCTCTTGTACTTGTCAGAATTGTAATGGACGACGTGGAGCTGAAAGACAAGTAGACACGGTGTCACAGAAAAAAGGACGAGATGTGGAGGGAGAGCTCCGACGCTGCCGAGCAAGCATTCCAGGGGGCTTCTGTGGAAGGGGACTGCGTCTACGCAGAGCGTCGGTGTGGAACCGATGTTCTCCCAGACTTTCAAAGAAGAGCAGGCTTAGACGGCTGTGTCTGCGCCGCCGGCGTCTTTTTTAACCTCGGCCATGTAGCGGACGCCGTCGATGGTGTGCTCCGCTCCGCTGGCCTCCAGGTCCCAGCCGCCCCAGTGCAGATGCATCTGGACAGCTGTGTATTTCCCTGGGAGTCCCTCTGTGATCACCATCGTGGGGGGGAGGTCAATTTGAACTGATGGAAACACACAAAAAAAGTATTTCTTTTTATTAAATTAAATTCAGTGTTGGCGTTTCACAGAAATCACAGCTGTTTGGGGGAAATGGTCGGTTTAACCTTGACCTGTTTCTGCAACTGGTTCCGCCGCCCCCACCAACAGATGAAGCAACCTATTCCGCAGAGTTTCTTAGGAAATTGACAAACTCAAAGTTGCCCAAAAAGAGCTTAATGCAACAGCTGATATTGTTAACATTTGCTGCAGTTTTCGAACGCACCCCGTCAGCAACAGCTCTCAGATGGTGTGATAAACTACCCAGAATCCTTCGATATGAAGGCTCCTCTTTAACAGGAGTTATCTGTTAGTTTAATGGCTGCCTCTCCTCACCGGTGTGACCGTTGTTGGTCATGAGGAAGGTCCCCTGCTGAGCATCGTAGCCGCTCAGCTCCAGCTGCAACATGTCCGGGTTGAAGCGCACGTTGCGCTGCTGGATGTCGATGGGCGACTGCTTCTTTCCTCCACATGCGGGGTACTTGGTGGGCCAGTGCATCTGATCCAAAGCCCCCTCTGTGGCAACACAGAATAATAATATAATATTTTGTAATTATATTACAATAATAATTGTATTTTGCTCATTAAATCGAGACACCAGTGTCTTGTTTTACCAGTGTGGAATAGTTAAACTACAGGATAGGAAGGTAGATAAATCTCAACCATTTATCATAAATGGCAGACACATGAAACTGACCGATCTGTCGACGTTACTATTTCATGATTTTGAGCACATTAGATTTGCCTCTTTTCCTCCTCTTTTATTCTCGCTGCTCACCTGCTGCCAGATTTCTCTTTCTCTGGTTGTGAGGTAAAGTTCTATTTTGGTGCTGGGCTCCACCCAGGACCACAGCAGCCCCGACTCTGGATACTGCCACATATTAACTCGGCTACATGACTTAATTACACGCTAATAACAACTAAACTAGCTGGAACTCGCCGTTCCATACATAAACGGATAAAGCTGACTCGGCATATAGGCTGCTTTAATTGGTCGCCTGTAGCCTAAACTTTTTTTTTTTTCTTTAAGGTTCTTTGATCATTTCTAAACAGCCTACCTTTGTATGTCCAGTGTATGCCATCAAGGTGAACGCCAGCATTGACAACACAGACGAGAGCAGAGACGAACACCAGGATCAGCTCCATCGCTGCGTCTTTACGCACGGCTCTGTCACCTCGGTTCTCTCCTGCGCAGCTTTTTGGCTGCCAGCTCAGAACGGTGTTGGAACTTCCTGATGGAAACGCCCAGGTCCCTTTGAAACTTCTCCAAAAATGACGTGAAAGCGCCTCATGACAGCTGGGACATGGTTGATTGCCATTATTTGCGGATGATCTTTTGGAGCGTCATTGTTGGTAAAGAAAGGCAGTCTGATTTGAGCCTAAAAGTTTTTTTAAAAAAAGGTTTTAAACAGTGACCTGGCCATTTTTTTGACACGTGTGTCACAAACGTTCTCCTAGTAACAGCAATTAGTTAGTTATTGGTAAGTCTGCGCGTCCTCTTGCAAATAATAGAACGAAAACACACCAACAAATAAAAAGACATGAATGCTTGTGGCCCCGAATACTAGAAGAGCTGTCGTGCATCACCTTCTGATGCTAGTCAAAACATGTTCAGGACCAGAGCTATTCACTGACTGAGGGAGTGAGCAACCTGGGTGTGCAGGAAAAGGTTATCTATGAGAGAGTGAAAACCAGCTCTCCTGCCCCTCTTTTCACCTTAAACATTAAGGTTTCCGGAGAACCCAGCATGATCAAATGCATAAAAGAGTGAGGTTTTGTATTTTGCTCATTCACCTGACACAAACTTGCCGTCTCCAGTCTCTCCTATTTCTGCCTGTCTAAATTAGGCAGTGCTGTTTTAATCCTGTTAGAATGCTGCTTTTATTTGACTAAAGTAAAGGATTCGAACCAGCTTTGGTCTGGATCAATTGACTTAGGAGCTGAGCACGGGCTTGTCTGCCATAAGGAAAGACTTTCTTCCTTTTAAGACTTTTATATTCTACCTCTTGAGTTGCATCCCACACACGATGGTTTGACTGGTAAACACATAAAAGGCGATTAAAAAAAAAAACTACTGTGAGCTGGGAATGCATGTGAAAAACCAGAAGTGATGATGGTGGATGAGAATGTTCCATTAAGGAACCACAGATTTGATGCCTCTTGGCACTCAGCCTGCATGCACCAGCATTTAAGACTGAACCGAAGCAGCCTTGCAGCTCAGTAAATCACCAGCTTCACAGCCTCGTCTTTGCTTTAAGAGTGATTATAGTATTTAACATCTTGGAGACTTTAATGATGTTTACACCTGCCAATTTACTGTAAAGGTCACATATGTTGAGTGGGGCATATATGGTTCAGCTGCTGACGCCGTGCACACAGGCCTCTTGTGGCATCTGATGGCTGGATTATGTCACGGTAAAAGTCATCAAAATAGATTGCTCATGGTTTTAAATTTGGAAGTGAGGATTGCTCTTTTTCACTAATATGACAAACTTTCAGACAAAGGCCTGAATAATCACTTCTGCTGTTTGAGAGGTGTCAAACGATTTTAATGCTGCAGAGGCAACCATGACAGACAGAACACCAATACTGCTGTCTTGGAGGGATTTTTATCAACTGGTTGTAAATTTTTATTTCATTACTTATTTTAGCTATTTTATTGTTGCACTGCCACACAAGATCTCCCCAATGGTCTATTAAGAGATAATAAAAAGTTCAACTATTCCTTTTTGTTGTTAAAATTGAATGTGTCAATGATATAATTAAAAAAAATGGTGATTTCAGGTTTTCTGTTGTAAAACTGGGTTTTAGAGACAACATTTCCTGAAATATAAGTGACACGACGCCTCTACCAGATCAGAAAGGTGCTCAGGTTCAGGTCCAGATCAAAGTGGAACTGCTAATTTATCATTTTCAATAAAAAGGAAGTACAAAATGCATGAAAACAATAGATCAAAGCAAATCTTAAACAAAGATCATTCGTCTGTTCGGCTTCATCACAAATAGCTCAATTGCTTGTCATTAACATTTCCCCTCATGCGTCAAACTGCAGTGAATAGTTTTGTTACACAAAAAAAACATCCAAGAAAACAGGTTTAATCTTTAGAAACCTTTTAGAAAACGTTTTTTAGGGAGACATTTAGGAGCAGCGAGGGTCCCCCCCAGACGCGCCTGTCCTGGCGCGGTCTGGCCGGCAGGGGGCGCGGTCGGAGCGGACGGCGCCGCTCTGCAGGGTCGCTGCGGCGGCGCTGCGGCTGCGCCCTCACGCTGCTGGGCTCGGATGCTGCTGCGTGGAAACCCAGAGACACCCGTGGCGTGACACATCTGAAGGGTTTATCACACCGTCTTGCTTAGATTCTTTCCAACTCGGGTGTGTTTAATCGTTAAATGTTTGGAAAGAAGCCGCATCTATTCACGTCCTAATAAAACACTGGGTTTTTCATTTGGGAGGGGTGGTTTTTTGTTTTTTTTTGGGTTCTGTGGGAAGCCCACACGTCTGCTCACGATGACGTGAAGGAAAAGTCGATGGCAAAAACCGGGTCCCACGTGACCAACCACGACCCACCGCATCCGACATCCCAGCCTGCATCCCTGCACGTAGGCACACTGCGTCATCCTTCCGCACGATGCCAGCTGTCTAAAAACAATCCTACGCGTCTCATAATTCACCCAAGCACACCAACATTCTCGCTCTCCGTGTTTAAATCGTGCTTTAGGAGTCCGTTATAACGCACAGCTGCCTCTTCCCGGAGTGGGACGTGTGAACGTGCGTCCTTCCTCGTGTGCCTCGTGCGGCGCAGCCAGCCAATGGCAGCGCTCCGTTGCCCCGTTACTTCCGTGTTCCGTGCGCACTTATCGTCGAGCTCGGAGCGTCACGAGCGCCTTCTCAGCTTGCCCGCACGAGAGACTCAGCGCCGTCCTTGCACACAGTTAGGCCCGATCGGTAAGTTTCGCGTCCTAATTTCCGCATTTTCTAGTAGTTTTGATGCTCACATTAAGTATTTCCGATGCGAAGACTGTTACGTAAGCTCACATGTTAACGTAAAGTACTTTAAACGTGTTGTCTAAAGCGTTTTTTGACGCTTTGCTCCGCGTGCCCTTGCTTCCGCTCCTGCTTTGGTGGGTGGCGAAGGTTAATTTCTAAAAACCTGCACCGATTCACCGGCTGATGCGACTTTGTGGCGTGGCTGATGAAAACTCAGTAGCCCACCGGCTATTTTTAAACCATCAGCTGGCGACGTGACATCCATTTAGGTCTGCAGGGCGTGTGTGAGGGGAAAAGGGCGTCAGGTTGCAATTTCAAACTTCCGCCAGTCGTCTCCATCCGTCAAAGAACCCGCATTTGTCTGTTTTTCGTTTGGATTGTGACAGTATCACAGGCTACAGCTGCTCCAGTGCGTGTGTGTGTGTGTGTGTGTGTGTGTGTGTGTGTGTGTGTGTGTGTGTGTGTGTGTGTGAGTGAGAGAGAGAGAGATTCCGAGACGGGGGGCTGAGAGGGAGAGGGAGAGGGAGAGGTGCAACCGGTGTGCCTGAACAGCAGCCGCTGGGGTGGTGTGTCTGTGGGTCTAAAGGGCAATGACTGCAGGACCCCCCCACCACAGGCTTCAGTTTCTCTCTTCTCTGGACGTTTTCTAATACACTGGACCCTCATTCAGGAACTAAAAGGTTCATCTTTCATCATTTATTATTACAAACTCCATTCAGGCTGCACAGACTGCATGACTAGGCCAAATTCACATGGATACCTGCTTATCCGGTGTCAGTACTTAATAATTGATTTTTTAATTGATTTTTGTTTGTGGGGGCCATTTCGTGTTGTTAGTTTGTCCTACTGCTCCTTTCATTCTTTTTTTCCATGGTTAGAAATCCAAAGGAAAAAGCCATTCCTCAAACCACAGGAAGAGCTGTGGGGTGATTCATTATGTATCACCCTTTGGCGACGTTGGTGCCTGTAAGAAAGACTTTTATTGATGCACCTTATTATTGACTGTATTTACTATTAGAAATAAACCAAAATCAGAAACGCTTAGATTTCCTCGCTAGTGTATCTAGAGCTCTGGATGTTTGCTGTAACCAGGGGCCCGTTTCCACCCAGATGCCGATTCCCGTCAGTGGTGGCGTAGGCGCTCTGGAGTCCACCTGCAGTCTTTTCCTGGTCCGCTTGGACGGGGGGATGGGCGGATGGGCTTTGGAACGCTGCTCCTGAGATGCAGCGTCTGAATGAAAACCCTGCGTAACCCCAGCTGAGGCAGGAGCGTGCTCCGGCCTCCAGCTCCTATCAGCGTTTGTGTAACCAGTGCAGACGGCGCTGGTTGTCAGCGGCGCCGCGGCGTTGACTCGGTATTTGAGCCCACTGCAATCCGGGGCTCTGAGTTGACCCTTTGCTGATAACATTCTCAGCCTGCTTTTCAAAGCGTTTTGCAATGCTGTTGTGTAAGTTGAGGAGGTAGAGCCCCGGTGCTGGGGTTAGCATTAGCCACGCCTCTCTCCAGGGCGTATATACGCCGGGCCTTCCTCTGACCAGCCTGCACAGATTCCTCGGCGGTGGAGGCACACGCGAGGACGTCGGCTGCGTTTCCTCCTGACCTCCAGCCTGCGCACCGCTCCACCTGACTGTGTTTTCCCCGCAGATCCTGAACCATGTCTATCCTGAAGATCCACGCTCGGGAAATATTCGACTCCCGCGGCAACCCCACCGTGGAGGTCGACCTGTACACCAAGAAAGGTACCGCTCATTCATGCACTTTTCTCATTTAAAAGTGTGGAATTTTTATTGACTATACTTAATATTGACATTAAACACACAGCCCTTTTTTCACGACCATTTTAAACGGTCCTGGTGATAGCAGCAGCAGCAGCAGCAGCATCACTGGGGCCACTGGTCACTAGACTTCATCAATCTGACTCACAAAATCCGTTTTTTATTCAGTTAATGATGCGCCTGAAGCGTTTTGGAGCTTTTGTGCTCTTTGAGGCCCAGCAAAGGAGCATCCGGACCCAGTAAAAGGTCCCGGGAATGTTAACGAAGCAACCTGAATGACCAGTGACATGGAAGCGAGCGGGGAATGGCTGGGAATGGAGCGCACTGGTCTGCCCACCGGTTGGGTGTGAGTTTGGACTGGGGGCTCACCATAAACGGATCTGGACAGACTCCTTTCCTTGTCTGCCGGTGTGCAGAGCAAAGCGGAGGCCTAACCGCTGCTCTGCTGCCAGTTACATAAGCGGCTTCGCTCTGGGTCACAGAGGCTGGAAAAAAAAGCAGAAAGCAGCTGGTGCAGCCAGAGATGCGGCTCCGGAAGGACAGAAGCCTCGTTCTGCCTCAGGGGACGGTCTTCCGTCTGAAGCGGCGTTAATCCCGGAGCCGCTCTGGAATGTCCTGACGCAGCAGATGTGTCCAGCGCCGACGCTCGTCCAAGACGGCCCCTTTGTCCTCTGAGCCCCGAATCCCCTAAACTCACCGCATGGCTGCAGTTCCCCTGAGCGACCTCCACCGCTGACGCGTGTCAAACCGCTGTTGTTCCAGGTCTGTTCAGAGCTGCGGTCCCCAGCGGCGCCTCCACCGGCATCTACGAGGCCCTGGGAGCTCACGCGACAACGACAAAACCCGCTACATGGGCAAAGGTGCGGCGCTCTCCCCACTCTCCCGCCGGCCCTCTGACGTCCCGTCTTTCTCACGCCTCCACCTCTCTTCCTCCTGTTAGGGGTCAAAAGGGCCGTTAAATATGTCAATGAGTTTTTGGCCCCCGCCTTGTGTAACCAGGTAAAGGGTGTGGGCTAACAGTCGGGGGCGTGCGGAGCGCAGCATGAAGGAGTGTGGCACTAACGCGCCGGACGGCCACAGATGTGAATTGGAGATGTTTTTCCTCCCGCCTGGATCCAAAGGTTGATCTGTGCTCTGCATGCTGGCCTTGTCTCGCTCACTCGCCTCTGCTTGTCCCCTGTAGGTGTCTCTAAAGCTGTTGAGAATATCAATAAAATAATTGCACCTGCACTGGTTGGCAAGGTAGGACATTTTGTTGTTTGCTGAACGATGCTGCCTGTTTAAAAGCGGGTCAGTGGGTTTGACCTCCGAGCCCGGGGCAAACGCCTGATCCTGTGGGACTGCTAACGATTCTAACATTGTTGGGCTTTGTTTAAACCGGCGCCAAGCGTCGTCCGACGTGTGTTTTGTAAAATCTCCGGCCGAACAAGTGTCTTCTTGTGCCATCGCAGGACGTCAACGTTCTGGACCAGGCAAAAATCGACAAGCTGATGCTGGAGATGGACGGCACCGACAACAAATGTGAGCGTCTCCCCTGAAGGACTCTCGCGTGTCCTCGTGTGCTGCTGGTACTGAGGCCTCTGTCTCCTCAGCTAAGTTCGGGGCCAACGCCATCCTGGGCGTGTCCCTGGCTGTGTGCAAGGCTGGTGCAGCAGAGAAGGGCGTGCCCCTCTACCGCCACATCGCCGACCTGGCCGGCAACCCCCAAGTCATCCTCCCCGTTCCCGTAAGCGCGGCGGCGGCGGCGCCTGCCCAGAGCGCGCCGACGCCGTCGGGCTGAACGCAGTCTCCTTTGTTGCTTCAGGCTTTCAACGTGATCAACGGCGGCTCCCACGCAGGCAACAAGCTGGCCATGCAGGAGTTCATGATCCTGCCGGTGGGAGCCAGCAGCTTCAAAGAGGCCATGCGCATCGGCGCCGAGGTCTACCACAACCTGAAGAACGTCATCAAGGAGAAGTACGGCAAGGACGCCACCAACGTGGGAGACGAGGGAGGCTTTGCCCCCAACATCCTGGAGAACAAGGAAGGTGAGGGGAGGGGACGGCTGTGGGGACCGGTGAGCGCTCCTTTTCTCTGGAACGTAGGACACACGGCTCTGGCGCTCCCTTCCTTCCAGCTCTGGAGCTGCTGAAGAACGCCATCGCTAAGGCCGGCTACACCGACAAGATTGTGATCGGCATGGACGTGGCTGCCTCCGAGTTCTACAAGGGCGGCAAGTACGACCTGGACTTCAAGTCCCCCGACGACCCCCGGCCGCTACATCTCTCCCGAGCAGCTGGCCGACCTCTACAGGGGCTTCGTCAAAGATTACCCAGGTAGCCTTCGGAAGCCGGAGCTCCGGGCCTGGCGCCGCCATCCTCGGGTCTGAGTCCGCTTCCTCCGCTCCACAGTGGTGTCCATCGAGGACCCCTTTGACCAGGACGACTGGGAGGCGTGGACCAATTTCACAGCCAGCACCAGCATTCAGGTGGTGGGCGACCGACTCACGGTCACCAACCCCAAACGCATCGCCAAGGGTGTGGCCCAGAAGTCCTGCAACTGCCTGCTGCTCAAAGTCAACCAGATCGGCTCGGTCACACGAGTCCCTGCAGGCGTGAGTGTTCGGGACGGGGTTCCTCCGGGGCCCGCCACCCGCTAAAGGCCCCCGTCTGTCTGTCTGCCTTCCAGATGCAAGATGGCCCAGAGCAACGGCTGGGGCGTGATGGTCAGCCATCGCTCCGGGGAGACGGAGGACACCTTCATCGCTGACCTGGTGGTCGGTCTGTGCACCGGACAGGTAGCCGCGCTCCTGCCTGAGGCCCCTGGCCCCCGCACCTTCCACACTCAGCCGCTCTCTTTCCTTCCCCAGATCAAGACGGGCGCTCCGTGCCGCTCCGAGCGCTTGGCCAAGTACAACCAGCTGCTCCGGTAAAAACACACACACACACACCCCAAAAGCATGGAACAGACTCCAGGCCTGTACCCAGTGTATTCATCCTCCTCCTCCTCCTCCAGGATCGAGGAAGAGCTGGGCGACCAGGCCACGTTCGCCGGCAAGAACTTCAGGCACCCCATCTGAGCGGCTCCTGTTCCTGTAACGGCCCTGGAAGCGGGGCAGCGCAGACCCCGCCTCAGCCCCCCCGTGTCGGCCTTCCTCCCTGCCTGTGTCCGCGCTGCTGTGGTGTGTGTTTGTGTGTGTTTGTCTGTACCGTCAGGCTCCCCGTAGAGCTGTAGTCCCAGTGTTGTGTTGTGCGCCGAAGATGAGGTCTAACGTCACTGTAAGCATCAGCAAGGCTGCAAATAAAAGGATATAGTTTAACTTGTTCTGTGGTTTCTTCACGTGTGTCTTCCAAACTACCGAGCCGGTTCTGGGGCCGGGTCGGGGCCTGGGTAGACCCCCCCAATCCCCTACGCAAACATGCCAAAGGGCATGTTTTAGGTGATCATCTGCATAGGTTTCCTTGAGCTATTCTCACGTTAGAAAGGATTAAATAATAATGGGAATAAAAGCCGCTTGGCCTAAATCGCCTGTTGTATTCTTTTCCTGGTCGAGTGGCGCCACCCAGTGGTCATACCGGGGACCACAGCTTGGACAAAAACATCCTCCTGGCCTGAAATAGAAGGTTTCATTATTCACTCCGTGCATATTCATTCATGTTTATCAGATAAAGTAACATTTCAACCACAAAGACCTGAATTCTCCTTAAAAACGAGGTGGGGGAAGCCTGTAAACCGTCCCAATACACCGATTATAATATATCATACTATGCACCGCCCTGAGTGAGTCTTTTCTATTTTCTTCTGCGGTGGGTTGTGCTTCCAGAGGATGCCCCCGTGTGTGTGCGTGTGTGCGTGTGTGTGTGCGGATGTTCCCAGTTTCGGCCAGTGGGTGACGATATTTTACCGGTTGAACTTTAAGCACCCCCCGACTGTTCTCACCCCAAGATGAGGAAGGATGCTGTCACGCTGAGTCCCCCTCACACACACTAGTCTGGCCGCTCCGGCAACCATTACTCCCTCTGGATCCTCAAGTCCATCATCCATGACAGCCTCGGACCAGGCGCGGACCGCACCGCTGTAGCTCCGCCGGGGAAGACACACAGGTGGCACCGCGGCTGTTGGGCTACTCTTGTGGCGACGCTGGGCTCGATAGCGTTGGCTAATTGCCCCTGCTGCTGCTGCTATTGTTTGTTGTTGCAGCCCCTCACGTCAAACAAATCACAGATGTTGTAGATCAAGCTCCTCAAGGTAAGTGCTGTGAGCTTCGCCCGGTCGCCTTCTTAGCCGGAGAACGTCTCCAAACTGTCCGGTGTGAAGGGGAACAGATTGTTTTGCGTTGTGCTGTCCATGTCCACCCTCGGCTGCTAGCTGGTGGGCTAATTTGCCAATTAGCCTCAGCTAGCTAGTTAGCAAACAGAGCGCTAACGTCAGCGGCTAGCACTGATTGAGGAGCCGGCTAATGTCTGGACGCCGGCAGATCGGAGCGCCGGTTAGCGCGGAACACACGCAAAACTCGCGGCGCTTTGTTCCGCAGGCTTGAGGTGTCTGTGCTTTAACCTCCGGGCGGACGCAGGGGGAGCGGTGGCCCGATCGGAACCGGCCGCTGTGGCGCTCCTGCTGCGGGGAGTAGCCGGAGCCCGCTCAGCTATTGTCAGCCGCTGCTGGAGTCGTTAGCCGGGAAGCTCACTGGCTGTCTTTTGTCTGTGTGACTTTTGGGCCAATAACTGTCATCCTGCTCATCGGTTTGTGGCGAGTTGTTCGTTATTGTGGAACAGCGGCGTCGGGACGAGTTTTACGAACAATGGTTTCTTAGAAAAGGCCCCTCTGGGTGCATTTGTCGGTAAAAACCAGCTGAATCTGCACACCGACCCGAGCGAGGCTGACTGGTGATGGTGCTGATGTGATGTTTGCAGCTTTTACTCCTCCAGCTCCCGAGTTTCCCCCTGGGGGGCCAACAACAGCCCAGTCGGCCCAACTGTGGCTCTGAGCACCGGGGGCCCCGAACTGTTCGGGATCTGTGCGGACGGGAAAGTCCAGGGTCACTGAAAGTGCTTATTTTGATGACACGTGACCCCCTCATCATTTCTTGGCCCTGAGCAACAGTGGGCATCCGGGTTGGTCACGGGAGGAGGAGGAAGAGGAGGCAGCACACACACACACACACACACACACACGCACACACACACACACACACACAAACACTCTGATGGCATGACAGAGTCTAATCTGAGTCACATGACTCAGAGGGTTTGCAGCACCGATGGGTGATGAGGCTTCAGCGCAGTGCGTCTCTTTAGCTCTGACGGTGGATCCTGGCCTCTCCAGAGGCCTGGTCCCCCCTGCTGGGCACCCCAGGCCCCCCAGCCATCTACCCACAGCAACCAGGTGTGTGTTGGGAGGATGATCCTAAAGGTGCTGCTGGGCCTCCTGTGGACCGTCCCCGGCCTCTGACCTGGGTGGAGGGTGTGTGTCTGCCCCACCAGATCTGCTTCTCGTCCTCTTGTTGGCTCTGCTTTGATGCTGTCAGCTTAGAAAGGGATGCACGTCACTAGGTTTAGCTACAGGGTGCACGTGTGTGTGTGCATGCACACTGGGGCCCATGAGGCGGCGACAGCGCAGGTCTGTCATTTTGTTCCTGGAATGTTTTGGAGACTCCCTTGAGCCTCCAGGTGGTCAGAGCAGACAACAAAGGGCAGATAAAAGAGGGAGATAAAAGCGACTTAGCATGTAGCTTTGGTCAAAGTCAGCTAATTGCAGCACTTAGCGGATTAGCGGCAGGATGGGGACAGTCAGCCGTTTGCCAGGAAAAAAAGAGGAAATTAAAAGGTAGAATCAGCTGGCTAGGCCCCATGGGGGGTGGGGGGGAGAAGTGTGTGTCAGTGCTGATGAGTTCAGAGGTCGCCTCTGATGTAACCACGGAAACACAGGATACACACCAGCGTTTCACTGCCCTGAAATCAGCTGTTTGGCACTAGGTTGGTCCAGCTGTGAGTCTGAACCAGCTCAGGAAGCAGGAAGGAGCCACACTCACACACACACTCACACACACTCACACTCTGAGGTACAGCCTCAGCTCTCTGCCTCCTCCTCCGTTTCCAGGAGTTAGACGTGGTTGCGTAACAGTAGCTTCCTCTGTGATGAAAGCCCCCTGGCTTTGATTTTTGGAACATCAAAGCCACAACCAGAGGAGCCAACCGCCTGGTTCTATCTGGAAGTGCTCTGCTCTGCCTATGTAGGTCAAACCGGAGACGTGCGTGAGCTCTGTAACCGAGGGCAACGCTTTGGTTGTTTGTGACGGGTGAACTGAGGAGGGATGAAGGGCGATGGACGGAGCAGCTGTGTGAGCCAGCATCCATCCAGACGGCTGAGGAGGATGGGCCTGCTTCAGAGCGCAGGGGTCGGGAGGAGCCCGGCCCCTGGAGGCGGAGCGCCCCGTGCACGCCGCCGCGCTAACAGCAAGCTAACAAGCTAAGGCTGTGCTAGCGCTCCCGCTAGTGCAGCAATTAATATTAATGCGCTTTAAAGCACGCTCCAGCAGCTCTGCATCCCTCTGGCTCGCTGCATGTGCATACGCCCGTGTGTGTGCGTGTCTCTGTGTGTGTGTGTGTGTGTGTGTGGAAGGAGCAATAAAGCCAGCGGGTGATGGAAAACCAGGCAGGATGTGACTACTCATGTCAGCCGTCTTCAGGCTGGAGGGATGGGCGGATAGAGGGATGAAAGACGCTGGCAGCTAGCCAAACAGGCAGGTAGCAGGCGGCAGGTAGAGCTGGCCGCCTGTTTATTTAGTCATGTCCTAATAATGCTTGACCTTTTCTTTCAAGTCTGCAGCCTGACCTTTAGCACCTTACTCCTTTGCAAATCGGCCCAGCGTGAGTGTGTGTGTGTGTGTCTGTCTCGCGCTTCCACGTGCACACAGGAGCGGGGAGCGGCCCGCTGCAGGGAGCTCCGTGCTGGGCTGGCTCCAGGAGTGGATTGTTCCACATTAGCATGCGCTAGCTGGTTAGCGCCCAGATGCTGCTCAGCTGTCTGTGTTGTGATTAGTCTGACATGTTACAGCCTTCACTTCTCCATTTTCATCCGCCCCTCCTTCCTCCGGTGAGCAGGAGGTGTGGGGCCCCATGGCTGGAGCAGCGTTTCAGGGCCAGCCAGCCAGCCAGCCAGCCAGAGGAACTGCTGTACCAGCCAGATATCAAATCGAATCATTTGCGGCCCTCATATGCTAACAATAGCCTCCACACCCTTCTGAGGGTGCTGGTTGTTGCTCGCTGTCAGACGAGCCAGATCAGGTGATCAGACGGCCATAAGAGCGTCTCCTTAGCGTGATTGCTAGCTCTCCTTCCACCCACTAATTAGCGGCAGCCTTGTCACGCTCCACCAGTGGGGCTCCACCAGTGGGGCTCCACCAGTGGGGTTCCTCTTGACCTCCAGGTGGAGCTAAACTGCATCGTCTCTCCGTAGCCGCCTCAATTAGCACAGTGACAAAGACGAGCACGGGCTCACAGACAGGATGCTGATGATGTTAGAGGTGTCTTTGGGCCCTAAGCCCCCCCTCCGTCCCCTCCTGGTGTATACATCTGTGCTTGCTAAGCGGGTTCTGGAGGGTCCTGGTTCCTGGAGCCACCACAGCTGTGGGCTGGAGACAGAAAGCTGCCTGTTCTGCAGACCGAGGGGGAGGAGCAGCCGCCAGGGGCCCTGCTGCACACTGGGGGCCCTTTTATACGTATACTATCATTATTGTCCCGGGTTATTTATTTATTTTTACTAAAATGGCATTAGCAAGCTAGGCTAACCGGGGCTCGCTAGAACAGGGGTCAAGTGCAAAATGCATTTTTAGGTTTTAGCGGGTTTAAAATAGGATCCTTACTCTCCCCGGCTGTTACCCGTCCTCCCCCTGCCTTTTAAAGCCCGTCTCTCCGTCCTCTGGAGGCTCCACGCTGGCCGGTTGGGCATAGCGTGCTGCGTGGATAGCATAACTGCGCTACCGCCTGAAGGAGATCTCTGCTCCCTGCTGCTCCTCCTCCTCCTCCTCCTCTGTCCTCACTCCACCTGCTGCTTTATTAGAGGGAACACTAGCTTTTTGTCCCCCTCACCTCCATCATTTGGTTTAAGCAGCAGCAGAAGCAGCTAAAAGGCTCCTGCAAGCAGCTAGCAGCTAGCAGCTGTATTCACTGCGTCATTCTCACCGCCTCTGACACACGAGGAGGAGGAGGGATGGAGAAAATGGAGGACACGCTGCTGCATTCATGTGTCTTTGTGTTGACGCGTCTCCTGAGAAGGAAGGAGGTGGACGCCATTCGTGCAGGCCTTTCCCTGAATGCTAATGCTAACTGAGCGAATGTGAAACCACCTGGAGACCAAATCATGTGAAGCAAATCCAGGATCTTCATCCCTTCTGAGGCTCGCGATCAAACCAGATAACTGGTGGAAATGAATCCTCTGGGGGCCACCGGGAGCCACGGGGGCCGAAGGGGTTGCTAACGTTGATCAGATGTTGCAGAGAGGAGCCTCCATCTCTGCTCCATCAGTTCTCACCTGGGTAGAGGCGGCTCAGGCTGCCTGGAGGTGTGTTTAGGCAAAGCAATGGGGTGGGGGGGGGGCACAGTGGGTTGTCATCAGCTGTCAGTCATCGAGTGTGCGTGTGTGTGAGTGTGTGTGTGTGAGACTGAATACTGTAACACCCAACCCTCCTTGAGGGGCACGTGGGTCTGAGGTGGCACCAGCCTTCACGTGCCCACCTCCCTGTTTTAAGATAGACGTGTGTGTGTGTGTGTGTGTGTGTGTGTGTGAGTGAGTGTGTGAGTGAGTGAGCGAGGGGGGGTGGAGCAGGTTCTCGGGGGGGGTTGGAGATGGCGTCAGGTGCCACCGCAGAGAAAGATGATGGGGAAGCAGGCTACATGGAGGCAGCGGGGGTGAGCCCTCTTCTGGAGGAGAC
>CAAE01011462.1:0-18577 GCA_000180735.1 Tetraodon nigroviridis | reverse complement strand
CCGCCGTGTGCTGGAAAGGGAAGCTAACTTGCTGTCTTTTGTCTGTGTGACTTTTGGGCCAATAACTGTCATCCTGCTCATCGGTTTGTGGCGAGTTGTTCGTTATTGTGGAACAGCGGCGTCGGGACGAGTTTTACGAACAATGGTTTCTTAGAAAAGGCCCCTCTGGGTGCATTTGTCGGTAAAAACCAGCTGAATCTGCACACCGACCCGAGCGAGGCTGACTGGTGATGGTGCTGATGTGATGTTTGCAGCTTTTACTCCTCCAGCTCCCGAGTTTCCCCCTGGGGGGCCAACAACAGCCCAGTCGGCCCAACTGTGGCTCTGAGCACCGGGGGCCCCGAACTGTTCGGGATCTGTGCGGACGGGAAAGTCCAGGGTCACTGAAAGTGCTTATTTTGATGACACGTGACCCCCTCATCATTTCTTGGCCCTGAGCAACAGTGGGCATCCGGGTTGGTATAAAGAACCACCCCACAATCGCCCCACCTCTCATATCCCCCCCACACTGTGGACACACGCGCGCACCCCACAACACACACAACACTCTGATGGCATGACAGAGTCTAATCTGAGTCACATGACTCAGAGGGTTTGCAGCACCGATGGGTGATGAGGCTTCAGCGCAGTGCGTTTCTTTAGCTCTGACGGTGGATCCTGGCCTCTCCAGAGGCCTGGTCCCCCCTGCTGGGCACCCCAGGCCCCCCAGCCATCTACCCACAGCAACCAGGTGTGTGTTGGGAGGATGATCCTAAAGGTGCTGCTGGGCCTCCTGTGGACCGTCCCCGGCCTCTGACCTGGGTGGAGGGTGTGTGTCTGCCCCACCAGATCTGCTTCTCGTCCTCTTGTTGGCTCTGCTTTGATGCTGTCAGCTTAGAAAGGGATGCACGTCACTAGGTTTAGCTACAGGGTGCACGTGTGTGTGTGCATGCACACTGGGGCCCATGAGGCGGCGACAGCGCAGGTCTGTCATTTTGTTCCTGGAATGTTTTGGAGACTCCCTTGAGCCTCCAGGTGGTCAGAGCAGACAACAAAGGGCAGATAAAAGAGGGAGATAAAAGCGACTTAGCATGTAGCTTTGGTCAAAGTCAGCTAATTGCAGCACTTAGCGGATTAGCGGCAGGATGGGGACAGTCAGCCGTTTGCCAGGAAAAAAAGAGGAAATTAAAAGGTAGAATCAGCTGGCTAGACCCCGTGGGGGGTGGGGGGGAGAAGTGTGTGTCAGTGCTGATGAGTTCAGAGGTCGCCTCTGATGTAACCACGGAAACACAGGATACACACCAGCGTTTCACTGCCCTGAAATCAGCTGTTTGGCACTAGGTTGGTCCAGCTGTGAGTCTGAACCAGCTCAGGAAGCAGGAAGGAGCCACACTCACACACACACTCACACACACTCACACACACTCACACTATGAGGTACAGCCTCAGCTCTCTGCCTCCTCCTCCGTTTCCAGGAGTTAGACGTGGTTGCGTAACAGTAGCTTCCTCTGTGATGAAAGCCCCCTGGCTTTGATTTTTGGAACATCAAAGCCACAACCAGAGGAGCCAACCGCCTGGTTCTATCTGGAAGTGCTCTGCTCTGCCTATGTAGGTCAAACCGGAGACGTGCGTGAGCTCTGTAACCGAGGGCAACGCTTTGGTTGTTTGTGACGGGTGAACTGAGGAGGGATGAAGGGCGATGGACGGAGCAGCTGTGTGAGCCAGCATCCATCCAGACGGCTGAGGAGGATGGGCCTGCTTCAGAGCGCAGGGGTCGGGAGGAGCCCGGCCCCTGGAGGCGGAGCCGCCCGTGCACGCCGCCGTGCTAACAGCAAGCTAACAAGCTAAGGCTGTGCTAGCGCTCCCGCTAGTGCAGCAATTAATATTAATGCGCTTTAAAGCATGCTCCAGCAGCTCTGCATCCCTCTGGCTCGCTGCATGTGCATACGCCCGTGTGTGTGCGTGTCTCTGTGTGTGTGTGTGTGTGTGTGTGTGTGTGTGTGTGTGTGTGTGTGTATGTGAGAGAGAGAGAGAGAGAGAGGGAGAGAGCAGAAGAATGTGGGGAAAGGAAACTACTGACTTTGGGAGAGCTGTGGCTACAAGCCTTTGTATCAAATCTAAAGACAAAGTCATCAGGCAACATTAAAACATCTTTGAAAAATAACATTAACATATTTTTGTGGGCTCTATATGGCACAGTATTACCCTAAACATGTACACGATACCAAAACAGTTTAGCCACACCCCTACATCTATGAACCGCTTTGTAGCAAACAAAAACGAGAAGTCTATCTCCAAATTATCGTATCTCAAGAAAAAGTTCTTTTACTAGTCAAATTTCTTATGCCATAACAAGGCACCTTAACACTTGAAATCTGGCAGATCCACATTTTACTATAGATAATTATTTAAATATCAAAGCAGAGGCACATTCATTTAAACTAAAACATACAGTAAATAGCTGTTTATTACCACCAGATTCCAGTCCAGTCACTACAATAAGTCGTTTTGCATGCTTTTGGTCTTCGTGATAACCAGGATGGTAGACTATGGCATAAGAAATGGTCCAAAATAAAATAAAATTAAAAAAAATGTCCATCTACAGGAATGGCTTGAGATTGAAGACAGCAAGGTTTTATTCCGTTTCTTTTTTTTCTTTTTTACACCGAACCTTACCCACAGGAAAGGGTCACAGAAGAGAAAAATAAGCGTATATTGCTGTGGGGGTATGAAGCTCATGTGGATTTACAGTATTTTGGTTTTTCGTATTCACACGGTCGCTCGTTTCGCATAGACAAATACGTACGTCTAAGAAAAGAAAGAAAAAGGCTTGTAACCACACCCAAGGGGGATGCTTGTGCACCCTTGCAGTTGGTCACATTTTATTTTAATGCTCCTGTCTGAGCCAAAAGGTGCCTTGGTACCATCACTCTCTCTCTCACACACACACACACACACACACACATGCGTGTACTTCATTCAAATGAGCTGCGTTGCGTGAGCATATTCTTGAGGGAAAAGGGAGAATTTAACAGCTCTTAAATTGTGACAGCCGTGGCAGCTAGTTTTGCTAATTATTCCCAAACTTCAGTCTATGACGAATTGATCAATAAAAAAACAAACAAACCAAAAAAACAAAAAAACAAACACTAATGAAGATGTGAAAGATGGAGAGTCCAGAAAACGTGTGAAGGAAACAGAGACGAAAGCTGCACACGAGATGCCAGATTTGCTGAGGATATAAACGGTTAGGAAGCAAGTGTTGCTCATGCTTTGTGGATAAAGAACCCAAGTTTACAGACATGTTCCTAGGACTACTGTATATATGTTTACCAGATGTTATACAGATCTTTTACAGGTTATTTGAGTCAAAACAGAAATAATAATAATAATAAAAAATGAACTGAAACCAACTCTACCATTAATGAATCTGTACTTCATAGACTTCGTGACTAAATTTACATTCATATTTTAAAACTCACCCCTCCTCACGCACACCTTTTTACTGACACCATTTCCATCCGGCGAAGAGGGTAAAACAACGTACTTTGAAAAAAAAAAAAAAAAAAAAAGGAGGAAAATGTTACACGTGACGAGATGGCCCCCCCAGCGTGGAGACCCGGGGGGGTTTCGGCCACCACTTTGGCTGCTAAGCTCAGCCTTTTCCTACCTATATGACACAGGACAGGAGAGCGCTTCCTCCGTCTCCCCTCAGGTGGATGCAGGACAAAGTGTTTCTGCCCCCAAAGTCGTTTCTTAAACTCAAGAGTCCGACAGCTTTGTGCCCGTTTACTTCTTTACCTTTCCAGAAATAGCTCAATACCCTGAATCCAATATTCTCTTTAGGTTCCTCGCTGTCATCTCGCTGGCTACGGAAACTGTGCCTCATCCAATCAACAAGGAAAAAGCTACACAAGATGTAGACCGACTGTTGTTGTTGTTGTTTTTTTTTTTGTTATTTTTTCTTAGTCTCTTTTTTTATGTCAAGGAAATGAGATGAAAAACACAAGTGCAATGGTCCACCAGCCTTGACCTCACCCCCAGTGGCCAGCTACATATCCAAAGCAGCTACAAGTGTCCCTTGAAGTGACCACTAGTTTTTTCTACGCTGTGCACATAAGGTATATACTATAGTGAATGCTGTACAGATCCTACAGTGTCCCCGGGCCGCCAGGTGGCCGGGTTAGCTCAGACATTAGAAGCTCAGATGATCTGTCGTTGTCGTGGACCTCGTGTCCAGCCGTAGCAGTGACTTCATTAGGATTTGGATAGGAGGAATCGCTCCCTTAATGGCGACTTCTACACGTTGTCGCTACAGTGGAGCTATTCTCCAACAAAAGGAGGAATGCCATGTGCGTCTCACACAGAATGATCTGGCCATTCACACACACGCACGCACACACGCACGCACGCACGCACAAACAAACTCTGCTCGCACGCGCACATTTTCACACAGACACAGTATTGCGTGCTTAAGCCCACCTCTGCATGCACAAAGACCTACAAACAATGCAGGTACATGCTCATATATAACTTTCCTGGACAGTTTAACAACAGAGTGCAAGAACAGTCACTCACGAACACACACGTAGGGTTTGTGTTAGCAAACGCACCAGCTCCTACTGTGCCGAACCAACACTCTTCCGCCTCGCCTCGTCCCCTACGCCCGACTCCACCGGCCTTCCCTGAAGAGCATTTATCCTCAATTATGCAGTGACTATAAAGGGAAGCAGACTTGAATTGATTTTTTTTTTTCACACAACAAACACCCTGTTAGCAGTTCTTATTCTTATATATAATATAATGAATCAGAGAGGAAGATTAATGGAGCTCTAGAACTACACTACAGCAAGACAGGAGAAATACAGGTAAGCCGGAGTGAAGGTGGGGGAGTGACCACACCTCGCTAGTCTCTGCTCCGCTCCCCCTTTCCTTGCTCCTTCCTCCTCACGCCTACTCCCGAATGGATGCTTATCTCTGATTTTGAGCGTACAAAAGAGAGGAAGGGGTACAGTGCGATTGTGACGAAGGGCCCCCGCCCCTCGGGCTCCCGTCCCACGGGCGGCGGACGCCCGTCCTACGGTTTGCCGCCGCTGCTGTCCCGTTGCTTCTTGCTGCCGCCGCCGTTGCTGCTGCTGTAGAGGCTGGGGTTCGCCACCAGCGGGTGCGGGGCCGAGCCCATGTAGGGCCCGGCGGCGGCGGCGGCGGCGTAGTTGAAGATGGTGGGGAGGAAGGGCAGGGGTTCCACCTTGTCCCCTCCGGGCGCCATCATGTTCAGAGCCACGGGAAGAGCTGCCAAATTATAAGGGTAAGCGAGCAGCTGGGGCCCGTAAAGCAGCTGATAAGGGTCCGGATAAAACGGCAGCTTAGCCAGGTCCCCGCCGCCGGGGACCATAATTTTTCCCAGCGTCCCGAAGGAAAGGGCTCCGGGGTAGGAGGACATGAGCAGGTTTTCCTCCTGCTTTTTACCCGAGTGGTAGCCGTCCGGGACGATCAGGGGGACGGGGTAGTTTTGGGCCGGGTAGCTCACTGGGGTGTTGTTTCCTTGCTGGGAATCTCTGGAAGGAACGCTGTCCTGCTGCTCCGCTTCCGCCGGCTGGGGGGCTCGGGGGAGAAGCAGGGCGTGGGCCGAGGGGCGGTCGCCGACACCAGCTGCTCCCGTGGGCAGGGCCAGTCGCTCCAGTCCCTGTGAACCCGAGTGAACCTGGCTGCTGCCCTGCGCCAGCAGGCCCATATTGGAGGGGGGCCGGCAGGGGGACTTGGGAGTGTGCCTGTGGGAGGAGGGCCCATTCATAGTGGTTTGAGTGGGGATATGCTGGGGGGACGGCAAAGGGCTCAAGGGCTCCTCTTTGGGGACCAACAGGGCGATCTGGGCTTCTGGAGTGTGTGCGACCCTGCTCATTTGCTGGTGCCTCTCCTTCTCTTTCAGCGTATCTTTGTCCCTTTCTTTCTGTCGCTCCAGCTCCCTCTCCTTCTCCCTCCGCCGCTCTATCTCACGCTCTCGAGCCAGAATGGAGAACATGGTCAGGTCTTGTGCTTCGTTGGGAGAGGGGCTCCTGGAGAGGCCCGAAACCCGGAGATCTTGGACCTGAGGCGGCTCCTCGTAACCTGCGCAGGCAAACAAGCCACTCCCCCGGTGCCTCTCTCTGTCCACAATCACCCCGTCCCGTTTCATGTATCCGCCCTCCGAGACGTGAGCCGTTGTCATGGAAACAGGTGCCGCGGCAGCGGTTATTCTGGTCTGCGACGTCACGGGCACATTGGGAGAGGTGTTGGTGGACGCCGGGGCGTGCGCGGGGCTGTGGAGCGCGTGCGTTTGGCCGTCCAGGCTCTTTTTGCTGGGGATGCGGCAGTCCAGACATTCCGACCCGTTCATGACTAACACGCTCTGGAGGGTCGAGGCCGCCGCCGAGGAGTAATCGTGTTTGGTGGGTGTGACGCTAGCTGGGCTTTCCGCCGGAGCGTCGGCAGCGGCCAGGCGGGGCCTCCTCTCCGGGGAGGAGTTTACCAGCCCGGGCAGCTCCGGTTTGTCACCGGCTTCTGGCGTCTGCTGTCGTTGGTCTTCGTGCTGCTGTAGTGACAGACACACATTTTGGTTGGGCGGGTCTGACGTCGAGTAGCTGATCACCGACACCGAGAGCGCGGTGGGAATCTCTTCTTTTTCACTCTCTTTGTCCCTGCCAGCGGCATGAACGGCGGCTTCTGTTGTTTTTGGCTGTGGGTCACCGTCTTCCTTTTCTCTCTCGGGGGAGCTGCTTAGATCATGGCGCCGAACGTGCCGATTCAGCGCCGAGGAGGTCTTGCAAACCTTGTGACACTGCGGACACGTGTGCCGTGATAAGGCTCTCCGGCTCAGGCGGCCGGGGCTCGAATTAGTCCCCAACGCGCCGACTCGCCCCGCCTTTTCCTCGTTGCTTCCCGCAACCTCTGACGCCGATTTATCCGCAACCCGTTCGACCTGGTCGCCAAGGGCCGCTTTGGGGGCTACGGAGGGCGCCTCGGCCGGCTTGGGGTGCTGGGCCCTCTGGTGGTCTTCCAGCTTGTCCCTGGAGGGGAAAGTGGCTCTGCAGAAAAGGCATACAAACTCCAGCAGATGGCTCAGTTCGTGTTTGTCTCGCTTCCTGGGGCTGGAGAACCAGCGGCCACACGTGCCGCACTCTGCTGCATTCCCATTCGTCCAAGGTCGTCTCTTTATCCTGGCTGGAACTACTGAGGTAGACAGGGGGAGCTTTGGAGAATGCAGAGGTGGACTGGAAACTTTGTGACAGGGCCCCTTCGCTTTTTCTTCCGCATCTTTATTCTTGTCCCTTAAAGGGCCGGCGACAGAGTCTTTCTTGTCTTTCACTTCTCGTTTGTCGCGCTTAGCTGCGGACAGCTTTTCAAGTGCTTCGGCGTTCCTATCCTCTTCCTCATCTCGCGATTTATCCGTCTGTTTGTCCGCGTGGTTCTTGAGCCTCTCTCCCCTCCTCTTCAGCTGGATGGAGCGCTTGAATTTCAGCTTCCTCTGCCAGCTCTTCACCCTCTGAAGATGCGCCTGGGCTTTCCTCTTCGGCTTGTAGGAATAGTAAGGCCGCCACAGGTTGTCCTGGGTGTCGTGGTCGCTCTCCTGCTCTCGCACCTCCTGGCGGAAGTAGTACTCTCTGACTTCCTGCTGGGATTTCTTCTTCTTGCCCTCCTCCTCTTCCTCCTTCTCTCTCTGTGTCTCCAGGCTGCCTGCGTGCTGGAGTCTGTGTTTGTGGTGGTGGTGGTGGGAGTGGGAATGCCGCGACTCCTTAGCATCCCGCACCGACGACGCCTCGCTGCGCTTGGCCTTTGGAGGCGAATGACCCTTGTCTCTTCTGAGGTCCGTTTCAGAAATGCTACGTTTGACTATTGCTTCCTCTCCGATGCGCACGGTAATCTGACACAGCGGCCCGGCCTCCTTCGCCTGCGACCCCGCCGGTGCTGACAGCAACTTGGAGTTAGAGACGTCTGCCCTGCCGTGGGACTTGCGTGATTTGTGAAGCGACTTCCCCGCCTCTGCGTCGCGCCTGTCCGCCGACTGCTCGTCCGCCGGGTCCGAACTGTCTCTTGACCTCTTTCTGTGGCTGTCTGCGCTCTCCCTCGGCGCTTTGAGCGACCTGGGGCTGCTCTTGTGCGACGTCTGGCTGCCGTTACCCCTGCTCGATTCAGACGGCGGACTGTTCATTCGACCCTTCTCGCCCGCTGAGGTGATCTGATTGCTGTGGACGATAACGGAGGACGACATAGCTGTTCCGTGAACTATGACGGAGGGTTTGGAATGGCCATATGTGATTACCGAGGGCATGCCTGCGTCCACGCCTCTACCGCTCTTAGAGGTTTTGGTTTTGCTACCGCCAGACGTTTTAAAGCTGCCACTGCCTCTCCCCTGGTCGGACTCCGGGGCCTCGGTGTCGTGTTTGCGAATTTGGGGCACGTCTGTCTGGGGGAGGGGAGTCAAGGCCGAGAGGTTCCTGTGCTCAACGTCCAAGGAAACGGGGAAGCCGTCGGGAAAAGCATCTGGGTCAGGCTTTACGGGGTGGGGCCCTCGGATGAAGCTCTGTAGGTCCCCGGGACTCAGAGAACAGCCCAGGCCGGGCAGGGCGAGGGAAGGTGCGTCGGCGGGAGGCAGCAACAGGCCGTTGTGCAAACTGTCGCTGTAGGTTTTGTAGGGTCTCTTCCTGGAGCGCATGGGGAGAAGGCGGTAGAGCTTGAGGGCGTTGGTTTTCTGCTTATAACCCCCGTTAGCTGTCTTTTCACTGGAGATGAGATTGGGATTAATGCCGTGAATGGCCTTCTGGTGGGTTTTCAAATTGTAGTAAGTGGCGAAGGCGTCCCAGCAGAAGATGCACTGGTAGCGGCGCTCCCCCGTGTGCCACACCTCGTGCTTGGTGCGGTACTCGGCCAGGGCAAAGACCTTGTCGCAGTAATGACACGGGTACCTGCGCCGCCACGAGTGCACGTTGGAGTGGCGTTTCAGGCTGGACAGCGTCATGTAGGAACGCTCGCACACGGAGCAGAAGTAGATGACATTGCCGTCTACCACCTTCACAAAATGGTTCTCGTCACCTTCGAGTATCTCCGGGGCTGCTGCATCATCACCCTGGATACGTGCCAGGAAGCTCCGTGCTTTCTTTCCCGGCCGCGCCTTGCTCGTGTCTGTTCCTCCCACAAATACTCCCCCCTCCACTCGCACCTCTCCCTCCTCCAGTGGCTCCTCCTTTGGCTGCACAGTGAGAGGAGGGGGGCCCAGGCTGTTGTTGGAGGGAAGGCTCGGCACCCCGCAGGAGGCCTCGTGGGATTGCAGTCTCTTGCTGTGAATGAAGACTTTACCACAGTAACGGCAGCTGAGCGCGCGGCTGCCGCGGTGCAGCCGCATGTGGACCGTCAGCGAGGATGCCGAGCTGAAAAGCCGGTGGCACACCCCGCAAATCAGCTCAGGCTTCAGGTTGTTCGGAGCGGGGAAGGAGGATGAGTGCGTGGGCGCGGTAAGCCCCTCGGAGGGGGGCGGAGGTGGAGGTGGAATCGGGGAAGGAAGGTGGAGAGTGGGCGGGGTGGAGACTTAAATGAGGGCTTCCAACTTTCCCAGCTGGCCGTCCTGTTATTTTCTCCCTCCTCTGGGCATCTCCAGCTCTCTGGTAGGCTGAAGTGCCCAGGCTGAAGAGAATCTGGGCAGAAGGTGACGCCGTTCCGTTGGCCAAGCGGTGCCTCTCGTCCCACCCGTCCACATTATAACTCACCCCCAAAGGCCCGTTGGAGGTTCTTGGGGGTGACCTGGGCAGAAGAGTCTCTGGATTGAGTTTGGAGCACTTGAGCGGAGGTGGGGATTTTATGTCCTTCCTCATAAATCCGTGAACAGTCATTGGAGACGAGGAGGAGGACGGGGAAGAGGACGGAGAGCTGTCGTGCCTCGGGGGCTTAAATTGTCTGTGCTTGATGTCCATGGTAGCGTCCAATTTCCACAACGATCCCTCATCGGAGCTCTTGGATGACGGACGCCGCCTGTGAGGGGAAGGGGAGGAAGAGGAGGAGCTTCGACAACGGCCCGGAGACGTGAGAGTTGTGGGAAGTGGGGCGGCGCTTAGCGGGAAGCTTAGGGTAATTTTTGCATTCTTAGGTCCATCTGCCATGTCCTCCAGCCTCTCCTCCATCGCGGTCTCTATCCGGCCGACATGTCTCTTACCCTTCATCTCCAAATGTTCAGCTTTCCTGTCCTCCTTCTCCTTTTCTTCAGGTTGAGAGGCCACTCGAAGACACTGGACTGATTTGTGTAGCCCTTCAATCTCGCTTGAGTCGCAGCAGTGCAGGGGCGGATGCGACTGGGACAAAGCCTGAAATGAATGAGGGGTGTCTCCAGCCACTACAGACGGTTGTGGGGAAGACAAAGGCGACGGCTTCTGACTGCGGTGGCACGTGGTGTCCTTCGCTGCGCTGCGTCTGATGCGGACAACGGGAGGTAACCCGGCAGTCACGGCGGTGCTCACTCAGATATGACTGAAAAAGGCCCACGTGGAGGGGGTCCCACACCTTCTCACTGGACACCATGACCAGCCGCCAAAATCTGGAAGGAAAAAGAGGGCGTGAGGAACGGGAGCATTGAGATTAACGCGTCACCGTCGCTGAGGCCGCCACAAATATGAACCTGAACGTCCCAACGACGCTAACCCAGTCAGGGACGGTGAGCACAAACAGGGAGCGTAGAGGGAAGGAATGAATCTGTGGCAGTGCTGGTTTAGATTTCAGCATGCCATTACCAAGCTTTCAAAATAGACTTTCAAGGCTCAATCTCACTCATCGGTGACTCTGCCCGACGGAAAGCCGCTGATTCCGCCGTGATCGGTGGCCTCAGACGGCGTTAAAACGGCCCTTCTCTTGTGTTGTTTGAGCAAAAGCCTTGTTAGCCATTCCTGGCAGCGGTTAGTGTTTGCTGGGCATGATTCTACTCATTTATATGTGAAGGCAAAGGCGCGAGGAAAAGCAAGAGGGGAAGAAGAGAAGGGAGGGAGATCGCATGTGCGCAGCGAAGGGGCGTTTTTCCACCCAGTGCATCCGGTACAATCTCGGCTAAGCTGCAGGAGATGAGCGACAGGCTATTTTCATTTCCATTCTAATTTGCCCACCATGGTGGTGAACACAGTCCCGCCATTCCTCTTCACACGGGTCTGTGTGTACCCACACAGCAGATCCACGCGCTCTTCTACGGCTAGAGAAATAGATACGTTTCCAAAAACTGTTGTTTGGACAGACTATAGGGTCCTAAACGATGCGACGAGAACAAAAACCCTCAGTCATGCTTTTCTGCTTGCGTTTTCAAGCGGCGAAGCAGCCAGGAAGGCAGGCCGCTGTAAAATTCCACAGGCAGCACTGAACAGGCAGAAAACTAGGTCAGCACTGTTATTGCAGAGGGAAGAGGGGAGAGAGGGAGAGAGAGAGAGAGAGAGAGAGAGAGAGAGAGAGAGAGAGAGAGGGAGAGAGAGAGAGAGACAGAGGGTGAGGATGAGGCAGAGTAAAAGAGTGATAGAAAAACAGAAAAAGAGTGAGGCCAAGCGACAGACCAAGATACAGAGGGGAAAGGAGTGCTGCTGAAAAATTCAGACATGGCGGCCGGCAGACGGGCGGGAGCCCGAGCAAACGCATGAAACAACAACCTGCGCGTCGACAAACACATAATCACACGCACGGATGTGCGAATACGACCACGCGTGTCTCCACAGAGGCCAACACGGACGCGTGTGCAGCCACTGGCAAGACACGTACGGGTAAAGCAAGTACTGGAGCAAAGACAGGCCCGGTTGTCAATGACATTTAAAAGGTGACGCTAATCGCAGCGCGGCGGAGGGAGCGGAGTTACAGGTGGAACCGCGCACACGCAGCAAGGTTGTGAGCTAAAGATGCAGTTGGCACGGTGGAAAAAAAGACGTAAACAAACCACTTTATGTTATCACAGAGCAATCTGTTTCGAAAAAAACAAGGAAGCGCGCCGCTGTCTCGCTAAGCAGGCGGCGTTTCGCCGCTCTCTTGAAACGGGCCGTCGTTGTCGCTCACATTTGTCGAGCGATAGATGCAGGAAATCCCTTATGGCAAGCGCCAGCCTGCTACAAGTGGGTGGACGCACTGAGAGACATGCAAAGGCTAAAAATTTCACCGTCTCATCTAATGCTTGCAGAGCGGACAGGAAAGTGCGTATGACGCCCCCTCGTTCTTTTTCTTTATCTCCCTGTGACGCACACAGCCGCTGCACAAGCGGAGCCGGCACGACACGCCGTCTGGCTGTGACGGGAGCTTGTAATGAACGTTAAACGCGGGGGTTCTGTTCAAACGCTGTCCAACGTGAGCAAAACTAAAACTTCAGCGTCAGAAGCGGAGGATCAGCCGTAGCCATGAGCGCAGGAAGGACCCGATCGCAAAACGAACATATTCCCACACCTCGATGCAACAGGATGTTCTGAGCAAAACAAACACGTTGGTCAGCGCATGAAGTGCTCGTGTGTTTATGCTTGTGGCGTCACCAAACCGCATGAGCCGCTGGTAAAATGCAAACAATGAAAGGTTTAATATCAAACACGCGGGCCTTCGGGTAACGGCGCAGTCACTGGCGCACAGAGATTGGGTCCGCACGCCGTGTCAAATCACAAATGTGAAGCGCAGGTCTGTGCAGTTGCCTCTCCGTTCTGGGGAATTTCTTATTTAGTAGGTCATTATGGCTGGCACAAGCGCTAATCTCCATCTCGCCGCGCAGTTTCACATGTGAGAAAATTAACATGTTACAAATTCACAATGCTATTAGGCCAGCTGGGTCGCTGGAATCCGCTTAAAATCCCAAAAATCGTGTTGCCAGACAATTATTAATATATTTGTTTTCATTTTGCACCCTAAAAAACAGGACAGGGTTAGTGCTAATCGCTTAACGATTATATATTGATACCACTGGATTTTATCTTATATATACGATCACAATTTGCCAAGGCTTCCCTAAATGACGCTTTAGTGTAGAATAAATCATATAGATCATTAACTACTTCAAAATGTAGCGATAACTGTTAAGGTCATTTGAAGGTCACAGTAATAAAGTACCTGATTTCAATAAAATAGCATATTTAACCACAATAAACCATGTTATCACACAGATATAGCATTTATACATGTACTTAACCATTTAACGATTATGAAATGATACTTTCTTTCGCACCATAACAGCTTCTGCAGATCGCTTCACGGTGCTGCTCTTACTTTTTCTGTTAGAACACACACACGCTCGTCAGCGGATCCTCCTCTGTTCAAAGAGGAGATTTGTTTAGAACTTTGCGCAGCCGCGTAACGCCATTACGACATAACGCTAGAAAATAAAAAAAGCCAGGGCTTCAAAGTTTTCACTCAAAGTTAATATAGGAAGACGTCAGCATTACCGCAGAGCTCAATAAAAGTTGATGCTGACGTGGATGTGGATTCTAGCAGAAATGATGTAAAAAGTAGTCCAAAGTTTGAAAAAATGGTGATTGTGCGGGACATAAATGAAAAACTACTTTTTCTAATAGTTTGGTATGTTGTTCATGGCACCGGGAGGTGCTCTTTGGCAGTCCGCTGGGCACTTTTCTTCTATCTTTGAAGAAAAACTAAGATTAAACACGCGCATGCAGAAGCGGAAAGTCAGTAGGAATTTTGCTGCATTCATTGATGAGCAATAAAAGCTGGGAGGTGAAGGACCCTTTGCTCTCGGTGACTAGAGGCCCTAAAGTTCCGCGTGGAAGTTTAAGGGGAGTGTCTGCGAGGCAGAACGCGGGGCCTCGCTGTTCCAACTGGCGGGGCAGCCGCGACGGGAATGTGGAAAAAGGAAGGTGTCAGTTGGGCTTTCTCCCCAGCGAGGGGTCGCCAGAGGGGCCCGGCTATTGGAGCAGCAGTCGGTTTGTGAAGGGTGGGTGGGTGAGTGGGCGTGTTCGGGCGTTGGAGGGGGGCAATTGTCAACTTAAGCGGCTACTGAACTCTGGACAACCCCCGACCAAGAGAGCTTTAGGGACTGGAGGAGGAGGAGGAGGAGGAGGTAGGGGTATCTGGTGTGGCTCCGGGAGGAGACCCAGGAGCCACTTTGAACGGGCCTCCCTGACGCTGCTATCATCCCGTCCTGATCAGTACCACTGACTGCATGCCTCAACCACATCCCCACCCCCACCCCGTGTCTAAACTGGCGTAATTTGGTGTTTTTGCATGCCGCTCCACGCACCAATGAACCTGCCGATGTCTGAAACGCTGTTCTCTGCACACTCTGTTAGCTCTCAGCCCAGCACGTAATTCCCATAATTCTTCTTGCTGCAACAGAATCCTGGGAGGCATTAGGAAAGCGTGAGGGGAAAGGGGTACCCTCCGGGAGCAGGCGGACTAAACCGGTGACCTTTGTGGGATTATTCCCCCCAATCGTTCTCGCTTTAACGCAGTTAAAGCGGCAGACGTGTGGACCCCACCTGAGTTCCTCCTCTCAATCAAGTGTGACACATTTGCGTAATAGCAACAACGCAGCAGAGTCACGTGCTACGGCGCTGAGCTGCAGCTATAGGTCGGGTAGCGCAGATCAAAAGAAGCGTCCGTTTCCTGAACCGGTCCACATCCTTTATATTTGTGGCATAAACAACATCACCAGACTCGGTGTTACTTTTCATCCTGGGGGGCATAGAAAAACCAAAAAACCCCTGCCGTGACGCGTCGCACACAGAAAAGGTGATCCTTGCTGCGAACACACCTGTACGACAACACCGCGCAGAAAGAAGGACCGTTCCCATTCCCTGACCTATGACCTCTACCCTACCGCGGGCCGCACATTCCATATATTAAACAGGAGGAACGCAAAGTGCTTGGCAGCAGATGCTCCGTTGTTGTGGAAAAGGGAAAAAAAAGTACAGCTTTGGGCAACGACAACAGGACTGCTGAGATGAAAAATGCCCTCTGCTGCTCTCGGAGAGATGAGCTCCAGCACAACAGGCTGGCAAAATGGAGGACAAGCTGGGCGGCCTGGAATAGAAACAAGATCCAGTCACCAGAACTGCTGCTGTTTAGCCTTTAGCATCGCCGGTGAGCTGGTTTTTTCTGGGAAAAACACTCCCTGAATTTGGTTAAATTTAGATGAGCCAGAGGCGGGTGGGGGCTTTGCCCACCATGTTAAGACCCCAACAACAATGCTCACATCTGCTGTGACGTAGGCTGGATGCCCCTCCATCTGCCGCGACTCGCCAACGTACGAGAGGCTCCGATAAATTAAAAGTTTCATCAAAATCCCAGACCCAGTCATCTCTCTGGAAAAAGAACTGCGTGGTGCGCCAGCGACTGAGGACAGGATGAGGGAGACTAGGCCTGTTACTGGCACACACATAAACAGATCTAATACACGTCCACACACACACACACACACACACACACACACACACACACACGCACGCACACACTGCACAAGCGCGCACACCCACCAGCGCTCACGCCACGACACAGCAAAATAATAAAGCTTTTCCTCCTCGTCACACGCCTCGCAAACCGTCGTCACGGCAGCGGAGCCGAGCAGAAAAACAAGCAGGGAAACGACAGAATTTCAGCCTCTCTTCCTCTTATTCTCTCTGGCTGTCTCTCAGGAAGGCAAGCATACAAGAGAACGTACCTCGGAAAACCTCTTGCTGCATCTCTGCTGCGATGTGTTCTCTCCCCTCACACACTCCCTCTCTCCCTCTCTCTCCCCCTCGGTCTGTGTGTGCGCACGTCTGAGTGTGTGAGGGAGGGAGGGAGGGAGGGAGAGAGAGAGAAAAACAGAGAGAGAGCGAGAGAGCGCAGGGAGAGGCGGTGCACACATACAGGGAGAAATGTGTGAAGACGGAGGGCAGGAGTGATTCTCACACTCAAACTTGCTCGCTCTCCCAGTCCAGTTTTTTGACACACCATCCTGAGTGTTTTTGCTCTTTTTACCCGGCAAGTGAATCCCCCTCTTTGCATACACTCCCCCCAAATGCAGCCCCCTCTGAATCCAATCTTCCTTTTTCTAATTTGGAAGTGTTGTTCCCTCTCTCCACACACACACTCACACACACACGCGCGCGCCCCCCACCCAACTTTATATACACAAAGCCCAGCGATAGGGAGTGGGAGGGATAGGCTGAGGGAGACAGCGAGAGAGCAAGCAGGCAAGAGGACGCCATTTAAGCAGTTTGTTACTAGCACTGCAAGTCCCCAAAATGGCTGAAAACAAACGGGAACCGCATCAACTCCCAAAAAAGAAGAGAGAAAAAAAAACCCCCGGGCAGGAGGACTGTTGGACTGGCGAGGAGCGAGGCCGGAGCGGGCCAAAACAGCGAGACAGAATGAGGACAGAGCGGCAGCGGTTAAATGGCGGAAAGGAGCGGTCCTTGGGACCTGGAGGGAGGCGTTAAAGGGGTACTCTGCCAATTCACCCAACTCTCCACAGCCTCAGAAGTGAGCAGAACTAAATCCAAGGCGTGTTATGATGAGAATCACACTTCACTCAAAAACATTTTAGGATGAAAACCCAAAAGAGGCTGGAAGCTGAAGCTCCAGCTCCATGGCTCCTCTTTCCATCGAGTGTAGGTGGAACGGACCAATCGGAGCCATGAACCAGCACGCAGTCCTTTCACAGTGCTGTACACAAATATTTACGAGGTAAAAACCTTTGACAAACACCTCAAGTGATGGGAGCCGTATCAGATTCTGCACGACTAAGCTAAGAACGATGCAACGACAGCGACGTACCGCAAAAACCTCCGCGAACGCTGCACGGCTGTCTAAATTGCACGATGATCTAGTTCTTTTTGCGTGTCGATGAGCGCAACGGTGGAAGTGGCATCACCTTGCAAGAAGAGCCACCGAGCTCTCTTGCATGCTGCATGGCCTTCGCGTTCAACGTTGGAAATGAGTCACGGGCGGAAATTACATTTTGCTGACGCCGTGGCCCTAAAAATGGCAGTCAGAATGTGATTTAATTTTGTCAGACCCCCCGCCCTCCCCCCAGACGCTGGGAAATGGTTTTCAAAGGCTGAACAAATAGAATAGCAGTGAAGAGCCTCTTTGAAGCAGAAAGGTAGGGCCCAAGCTGAACAGACGGGGCCAGGAACGGGGTCAGCGATACTCCGCTGTGGTCCACGCGCTCAACTGAAAGGGTTCAAGTGCCACCGGCGGCAGTTAATTGCATTGAAGTCGGTTATCTGCGGGTGAGAGAGAAGGTTTGAATAAATCAAGGCCTTTTTCTTCCCAAATAAAAGTTGGAGAGGCGTTAAACTCGGGACGGGGCGGGAGAGGCGTACGGGACTCCTGCTCGGCAGCACCGCCGTACTTCCCGCTGTATTGAGCCCGACCCCTAAATCACTGACTGAACCTTGACGCCAGCAGCCTCCCTCCTCCTCCTCCTCCTCCTCCTCCTCCTCCTCTTCCCCTGCCCTTTCCCTCTCTCCCTCTCTTTCATAACTCTCTCACCCTCATTGTGCGCAGCCACACTTGTCTCCATGGGAACCACTCTGGGATCGGTTGTTGTTCCTGTGACCTCTCTGGCTCTTTGAGTTTGGCGAACTTTTCTTCCCCCCCTCCCTCTTTTCCTGTGTCCCCTCGCTCTGTGTGTGTGTGTGTGTGGATGGGACACATGTTGAAGTTTACATTTCAAACCTCACCTACCGTCTGCATGAATAGGCTGGCCTATTGTGTGTGCTCTGGCGGCGTGGCGGCCCTGTCCGTCCAGCAGCCCGCGACGCCCCCGTCGCCCTGACCAGGCCTTCTATTGAGCCAGTGTTTGGTCAAACGCGATCAAGGCCTTCCGCGCTGCACTGGCACGCCAAAAACACACTGCTGAATTCACAGACGTGGCTGCGCACGCGAAGCCGGCGTGAAACATTAACTCACACCAAGATTTGATATGGATTTGTTTGGATTATTCCCAAGATTTCCGGTTCCAAA
The DNA here is from genome assembly GCA_000180735.1 of Tetraodon nigroviridis. Classification (NCBI taxonomy): domain Eukaryota; kingdom Metazoa; phylum Chordata; class Actinopteri; order Tetraodontiformes; family Tetraodontidae; genus Tetraodon; species Tetraodon nigroviridis. The sequence continues at coordinate 667 of CAAE01011462.1, read as the reverse complement.
GAACCTCTTTTTTGGCGCTAAATTTGCTGAGGTTCAGGTTTCTGCCGGGTGAGTCAGTCATCTTTTATCTGATAAGGCAGAGAAAGGTCACTGACAGTTGCGAAAACACCGTCCTGTCTGCAGCGTGTTTTCAGCGCGACCCAAGTCCGCGTGCGTTAACCTCAACCCCTCGTTCCGGACCCAATCTTCTGCTTTTAATTCGGGATTTGGAACCAATAAAGACAACGGCGAGGGCAGTTTTGGGGCTTTTGTTTGTCCTTATGCAACTTTAAATGCAGACATGGTCGCAGCTGACGTGCAGTGTGTGGAAGTGCCGTCAGAAATGTTCAAGGATAAGCAAACATCCCTCACTGGTGTGAAAAAAGAGATGACTAACCTGTTCTTCAGATGACTTGGGCTGAGATCAAAGCAGGAAGTCGAACGGCACTGGAGGACTTCAAATGACGGCGGTTTCTTAAAGAGGAAGCGGTGGCTTTACGAGGACGAGGGAGCTATTCCTGTTTCTGCGTCCTGTGCACGGAGAACAGAGGGGCAGCATGAAACCACGGCGCATAGATAAGCGTGGCAAATGTTTACATTTGTGACCGCGCAGATGGATAGGCGCGCTCGGGCCCTCGGCGCCGTCTCACAGACGTGGGGGCAGCTCGGTAGGTAACCTGACGACGCC